>WNWK01007317.1:10000-95398 GCA_009830355.1 Cherax destructor | reverse complement strand
CCCTTCTCCTGACTATCTTCTCCATGACCTTGCATACAATACATGTCAGTGACACTGGTCTGTAGTTTAGTGCTACGTTCCTGTCTCCTTTTTTAAAAATTGGAACTACATTTGCTGTCTTCCAAACCTCAGGTAGTTGCCCTGTTTCGATAGATGTGTTGAAGATCGTTGTTAGGGTACACATAGCTCCTCTGCTCCCTCTCTCAGGACCCATGGAGAGATGTTATCTGGCCCCATCGCCTTTGAAGTATCTAGCTCGCTTAGTAGCCTCTTCACTTCCTCCTCATTTGTGTGTATTGTGTCCAGCACTTGATGGTGTACCCTACCTCTCCTCCTTTCTGGAGGCCCTTCTATCTCCTCTGTGAACACCTCTTTGAATCTCATGTTGAGCTCCTCACACACTTCCCGGTCATTTCTTGTGACCTCCCCTCCTACCTTCCTCAGCCTGATCACCTGGTCCTTGACTGTTGTTCTCCTCCTGATGTGGCTGTACAGCAGCTTTGGGTCAGATTTGGCTTTCGCTGCTATGTCATTCTCGTACTGTCTTTGGGCCTCCCTTCTGATCTGTGCATATTCATTTCTGTGTGTATGTGTGTGTGTGTGTGTGTGTGTGTGTGTGTGTGTGTGTGTGTGTGTGTGTGTGTGTGTACTCACCTAGTTGTGGTTGCAGGGGTCGAGTCATAGCTCCTGGCCCCGCCTCTTCACTGGCCGCAACTGGGTCACTCTCCCTGCGCCATGAGCTTTGTCATACCTCTTCTTAAAGCTATGTATGGAACCTGCATCCACTACATCGCTTCCCAAACCATTCCACTTCACGACCATTCTGTGACTGAAGAAATACTTCCTAACATCCCTGTGATTCATCTGAGTCTTCAACTTCCAACTGTGTCCCCTTGTTGCTATGTCCCATCTCTGGAACATTGTCTCTGCCGACCTTGTCAATTCCTCTCAGTATCTTATATGTCGTTATCATGTCCCCCCTATCTCTCCTGTCCTCCAGTGTCGTCACGTCGATTTCCCTTAACCTCTCCTCGTAGGACATACCCCTTAGCTCCGGGACTAGTCTTATTGCAAACCTTTGCCCTTTCTCTAGCTTCTTTACGTGCTTGGCTAAGTGTGGGTTACAAACTGGTGCTGCATACTCCAGTATGGGCCTAATGTACACAGTGTACAGGGTCCTGAACGATTCTTTATTAAGATGTCGGAATGCTGTTCTTAGGTTTGCTAGGCGCCAGTATGATGCAGTAGTTATTTGGTTGATGTGCGCCTCAGGATATGTGCCTGGTGTTATACTCACCCCAATATCTTTTTCCTTGATTGAGGTTTGTAGTCTATGGCCTCCTTGACTGTACTCCGTCTGCGGTCTTCTTTGCCCTTCCCCAATATTCATGACTTTGCAGTTGGTGGGGTTTAACTCCAGGAGCCAATTGCTGGACCAGGCTTGCAGCCTGTACAGATCCCTTTGTAGTTCTGCCTGGTCCTCGTCCGATTGAATTCTTCTCATCAACTTCACATCATCTGCAAACAGGGACACTTCGGATTCTATTCCTTCCGTCATGTCGTTCACAAATACCAGAAACAGCACCGGTCCTAGGACTGACCCCTGTGGAACCCCACTCGTCACCGGCGCCCACTCTGACACCTCGCCACGTACCATGACTCGCTGTTGTCTTCCTGACAGGTATTCCCAGATCCATTGTAGTGCCTTCCCTGTTATCCCTGCCTGGTCCTCCAACTTCTGCACTAATCTCGTGTGTGTGTGTGTGTGTGTGTGTGTATGTGTGTGTGTGTGTGTGTGTGTGTGTGTGTGTGTGTGTGTTTGAGAGTACTCACCTATTTGTGGTTGCAGGGGTCAATTTACAGCTTTGGTAGTTCCTTTTTCCAAGGCCTTGAGGGTGTTCAAGATTTACGACGCAACTCTGTAGCTGCAGCTGTCACTATTTTTTGTAATAAATTCCCATGCGGCAAATACTCTTTTTACGGTTGGATCGCTAGGAACTGTCTTTGTAGTTCACTTTGCATTAGAAATCGCCAATATTTCGGGTAAGACAAACGTTCACGTCAGCCTATCACCATATTCAATGATGGACAAGTATCCTTGAGTGTGGCCCTATGCTCCTCCTAGCGTGTTGCAATGTGGTTACCACGAATTATTAAAAATAATTTATATTCAGCTAAAAGCAGCTAATTGAAGAACTTTATATATTGATGATCATCATATTAAATTTACATTGTATGACAATTTTGGTCAGACAAGCATCAGCACTTTGATAAGGAAAAGTGTCATGAAAATATAACCAACTATAGCTCTCAGTGGCTGGCAGTAATGCTACTTATTGACTATTAAAAATCTTTTGCAATATAAATAATCCTTGTTGGCTTCCGTGCCTAGCTACCACAAGTACCTCATTTTTTATATTGTAATGAAGTTTGCTTATAAATCTCAATATCACTAAATATTCTTCAATAATACATGATCATATATTACCTAGTAAACATAAGAGAAATCCATTGGTTAAATGACATAAAAGTAAATGCAGAATGCGTAGAAAAGTGTGATATTTTTCAGAGGTGTATTAGGAAAAGTAACAATGGGGAAAAGAGAATATTATAACCAAAAATAGGGAGGTAACTGCGTGGGAAGAACCTCTTCATCATTTGTTTGAAGAATTCAACTTCTTAATGGTAGAAAACATTCTCAAATGCGCACGTAGAGGAACTGATTAATACAGTGGAAGTGATTAATTCAGAGGACAGGTGACCTCATAGTGGGCTTACTTAAGATCAGGGGACCTAGTAGTTGCACTAACACAACCCACCCATCTAACTATAGGAGACCGAGGCAAGAATAGGAAGACAACAACAAACTTTAAAAAATATCCTAGTTGAATCGGGTAATAACAGAAAGCACAGCAAAAAGTACACCAAGAGATCCTGGACACCAGCAAGGATTTTGCGAAAGGGAGCAGAAGCATTGCCACAGATCTGACAACTAAATTGTGTGGTACCCTCATTTAAGAAAGGAGACAGTCAAGAAGTTCTGAACTACAAACCATGTTCGTTGATTTGCTTACCTTGCAAGGCAATGCAATTAGGAGATGGGTAGAGCACTTATAATGACCATCACAGATTTAGAGATGGTAAATCTTGTCTTAACAATTTGTTGGAATTCTATGACAAAGTAACGTAAGTGAGAAAGAAGAAAGTGTTGAGAGGACTGCATTTTCTTAGACTAAGTGGTAATTTAATACTGTACACCACATAACACAGAGGCAAAAACTTGAGGTGCAGACAGAAATAAGAGGAAACATGCATCGGATGAATAACAAGTGGGCTACTATAATGATTGTATTAGGGCCACTACTGTTTCTGAGAAGAATTAAATCAGGCAAGGATGGTGAAAGGCTGCAAATGGATCTGGACAAACTGCATGTTAAGTCAGATAAGTGGTTGTTTGAATTCATCTCCAACAAATGCACGGTTATGAATATTGGGGAAGGAGCCAGATGACCGGACATGGAATATACTTTCGGTAAACAGACGCTGTAGACCTCATTCAAAGACCTATGGGTGTACATAGTGCCTAGCATATCGCCAGAGGTGTACATCAACTGAATAACCTCTGTAACCAATTTTCGTCCAGTATTTCTAAGAATAGCATTCAGGAACTTCAACATAGTCATTCCCGGTTGTTTACACAACTTGTGTCAGACCCATCGTGGTGTATGTAGCACCAGTATGCAACTCACACCTGAGGGAACATGTTAAAAACTGGACAAACCGCAGAAGTGGGCCAATAAGCTTGTTTCTGAATTAAGGGATATATAGAGCCATGGATAGGTTAACGAAATTGAATCTAACAACACAGGAGAACAGAAAAAAACAGATATAACAGAATACAGAATACTCAGAGAAAATTGATAGGGTAGAGAAGAACCGGATGACTAAGACAAGTAAATCAGAAACCCGGTGACATAGAATTTAGACACAGACGAGCCATGGGGATGTCAGGAAGTATTTATTCAGTCACAGGGTGATCAGGAAGCGAAAGAGCCTTACGCAGTAGTAGTTAAGGCAAATTACACACAGTCTTAGGGGAAGGTAGGATAGAGTCTACGAGGCTAGGAGGTTCTGAATTTAGCGAGGGACTAGTTGAAAGGTGAGTACATGTAGATCAAGCGCGCTCATGCACACTCACGCGCCAGTATGGAACAATTATCTAGTTAAGCATGTAAAGAAACTGGAAAACGTACAAAGGTTCGCAATTAAACTATCCCAAGAGTTGATAAGGATAGGCTAGAAGAGCTAAATCTGACAACAGAGGAGCACAGAAAAACTAAATGTGAATTTTATGTTAGAGAGGCGGGTATTGACAGGAAGTTAAAAGCACACGTGTCACAGATCTTACGAAATTCTTGTTTAAACTTAAAGTGTTCTGGAAGAGGAATCATTTAGTCTGTGAAATGGTAGTCTGAATCCATACATAGCTCTAAGAATTGTTATGATAGGTCTTACCGAGCCAGGAGTGAAATCAGTAGCGGCCTGCAGAGAGGCAGGACCAGGAGCTGAGACTCGACTCCTTAAACTACTATTAGGTGAGTACATACACGCACACAAAATGGCAATTCATTGACAGTATCAATTCAAAGTGTTAATAGATTATTCAGTCACATTAGCTAATCCCCAGCCTGGGAAATAACCACCTGGTCCCGGGTCTTGGTCCCCCATGTCCTGGATCACCGAGCCCTGGTCTCCAGGTCCTGGGCCCCAGGTATTGATCTCCCAGGTTTTGTTCCCAAAGTCCTGGTCCCTAATTCCTCGTCCCGGAATCCTGGTCCATAGGTTTTGGTCCTCGGGTCTTAGTCTTAGGGCCCTTGTTTGGAAGCGTGCTGGGTACTCGTGGTATGACCGGGGGTACACAGTGTGGCAGGTAATGTAATACACGGAGTAGACAGTGTGGCAGGTAATGTAATACACGGGGTAGACAGTGTGGCAGGTAATGTAATACACGGGGTAGACAGTGTGGCAGGTAATGTAATACACGGGGTAGACAGTGTGGCAGGTAATGTAATACACGGGTAGACAGTGTGGCAGGTAATGTAATACACGGGTAGACAGTGTGGCAGGTAATGTAATACACGGGTAGACAGTGTGGCAGGTAATGTAATACACGGGGTAGACAGTGTGGCAGGTAATGTAATACACGGGTAGACAGTGTGGCAGGTAATGTAATACACAGGGTAGAGGCAGTGTAGGCAGGTAATGTAATACACGGGTAGACAGTGTGGCAGGTAATAATACACGGGTAGACAGTGTGGCAGGTAATGTAATACACGGGGTAGACAGTGTGGCAGGTAATGTAATACACGGGGTAGACAGTGTGGCAGGTAATGTAATACACGGGGTAGACAGTGTGGCAGGTAATGTAATACACGGGGTAGACAGTGTGGCAGGTAATGTAATACACGGTAGACAGTGTGGCAGGTAATGTAATACACGGGGTAGACAGTGTGGCAGGTAATGTAATACACGGGGTAGACAGTGTGGCAGGTAATGTAATACACGGGGTAGACAGTGTGGCAGGTAATGTAATACACGGGGTAGACAGTGTGGCAGGTAATGTAATACACGGGTAGACAGTGTGGCAGGTAATGTAATACACGGGTAGACAGTGTGGCAGGTAATGTAATACACGGGTAGACAGTGTGGCAGGTAATGTAATACACGGGTAGACAGTGTGTGAACACGGTAATGGGTAATACACAGGGTAGACAGTGTGGCAGGTAATGTAATACACGGGTAGACAGTGTGGCAGGTAATGTAATACACGGGTAGACAGTGTGGCAGGTAATGTAATACACGGGTAGACAGTGTGGCAGGTAATGTAATACACGGGGTAGACAGTGTGGCAGGTAATGTAATACACGGGTAGACAGTGTGGCAGGTAATGTAATACACGGGTAGACAGTGTGGCAGGTAATGTAATACACGGGTAGACAGTGTGGCAGGTAATGTAATACACGGGGTAGACAGTGTGGCAGGTAATGTAATACACGGGGTAGACAGTGTGGCAGGTAATGTAATACACGGGGTAGACAGTGTGGCAGGTAATGTAATACACGGGGTAGACAGTGTGGCAGGTAATGTAATACACGGGGTAGACAGTGTGGCAGGTAATGTAATACACGGGGTAGACAGTGTGGCAGGTAATGTAATACACGGGGTAGACAGTGTGGCAGGCACAGCGTGGAAGATGAAATACAAAACGTGATATGTAGTGTGGAGGTAAGAGGGAGGATAGATGGTGTTTCTAGAAATGAAGTAGATGGTGTGGAACACAATGTGGTAAATAATGAGATAATGTGGCAGACTGTGATGGATGATGTAGAAGATAAGTACATAAGAAAGGAGGAACACTGTAGCAGGTCTACTGGCCCATGCGAGGCAAGTCCATGTCGCCTACCGGTTTATGCCACTGACCCAGCCTAGTCCATGTCACATCCACTTATGGAAGGAGCACGGCATTACACCTACTAGCACAAGCTAGTCAGGTCCAACTTTCACCCACCCACACCCACTCATGTGTTTATCTAACCTCATCCACAACTCTTACCAAACCAGTGCTTTCCTATATCCTTCCTGAATCTGAACTTTTCCAACTTGAAACCATTGCTGCGAGTCCTGTCTTGGCTAGATATTTTTAACACGCTATTTACATCCCCTCTATTTATTCCTGTTTTATATTCATACACCTCAATCATATCCCCCTAATTCCACGCCTTTCTAGAGTGCAGATTCAGGGCCCTCAGTCTATCCTCATAGGGAAGATTTCTGATACATGGGATCAACTTTATCCTCCTTTGTACGTTTTCCAGTGCATTTATATCCATTCTGTAATGCGGTGACCAGAACTGTGCAGCATAATCTAAATGAGGCCTAACCAAAGATATAGAGAGTTGAAGAACAACCTGAGTACTTCTATTAGTTATGCTTCTTGGTATGAAGCCAAGGATTCTGTTCGCTTTATTGCGAACACTTATGCACTTTAGTCTTCGTTTCAGATTACTGCTAACCAGAACTCCTAAATACTTTTTTGCAATCAGTAATATTAAGATCTATATTATTTAGTTTATATGTGGCATTGTTATTTTCCTGTCCAACATTTAAAATTTTGCATTTGTCTTTATTAAACTGCATCCGCCACTTCTCCGACCACTGCATTAGTGTACTGAAATCTTCCTGGAGTGCTCTAATGTCCTCATTAGAATAAATTAGACGGCCTATTTTGGTGTCATCAGCAAATTTGCCTATGTCACTATTTATTCCCTCATCTACATCGTTTATATAAATTGTGAACAACGAAGGGCCCAACACTGACCCCTATGGAACACCGCTTGTGACGTGCCCCCACTCTGATTTCTCCCCATTTATGCAAACACTCTGCTGCCTATTTGTCAACCATGCCTCTACCCAGGAAAAAATTTATCCTCCTATCCCGAGTGCCTTAAGTGTCCTAAATAACCTCTAATGTGGAACTTTATCGAAAGCCTTACTGAAGTTCATATACACAATATCATATTCATTACCGTGATCTACCTCCTCAAATACCTTGGTGAAAAAAAAGGTAGAAAATTCGTAAGGCAGGAACGCCCCCTTTGTAAAACTGTGTTGAGATTCATTAATAAATTTATGCAAGAGAAACCACGGCTGAAGGAATCATCAGCATACAAGAGGGTGTTCCTAGACCGAGACAACAAAAACAGAACGACAGCAGCTGAGGGAGTGGACACAAAAACGAAAGAAGCTAGGAAGAGAGACAAGGACAGAATCAGCAGAGGACAACCAGAGCAGGAGAGAGCAACAAGATCAAACACACACAGAACCATCCCCAGAACTGCACAACCAAACATGCTATCCCAACACAGACACAATCCACACTTACAGTCCCCCCCCCCCCACACTACGCTGTAGAATCCTGCAGCACACTGCTAGGTCCCCCCACCCTCACATAACCCCAAAACACAGTATTGGAAAGGAAACTGAAGGTATGGTACACCAACGCTGATGGAATAATGAATAAGTGGGAGGAGTGGCACGAAAGAGTCAAAGAGGAATCACCAGACATCACAGCCCTCACTGAAACCAAGCTCACAGAGATAACAGATGCCATCTTTCCAACGGGATATCAGATCCTGAGGAAAGATAGAGGGACCAGAGGGGGTGGAGGAGTGGCACTGCTGATCAAAAACCGATAGGATTTTGATGAGCTGGAGAGAGGAGACAGGAGAAGCAGAAGATTACATAATAGGAATTCTTCAGTCTGGAGGTCCCAAGGTGGTAATTGTAGTGATGTATAACCCACCACAGAACAGGAGGAGGCCAAGGCAAGAGTACGATGAGAGTAATAGAGCGATGGTTGACACACTGGCTGAAGTGTTCAGAAGGGCTCATGCGAGCAGGGCAAAGCTACTGATCATGGGTGACTTCAACCCCAAGGAAATCGATTGGGAGAACTTGGAGCACATAGGGGCCAAGAAACGTTGTAGGCTAAGATGATGGAGATGGTACTTGAAAACATGTACCAACACGTAAGGGACACTACCAGAGAGAGAGAAGAGGATGAACCAGCGAGACTGGACCTAGTATTCACCTTGAGTAGTGCAGATATTGCGATCACATATGAAAGACCCCTTGGGGCCAGTGATCATGTGGTTCTGAGTTTCGAATACATATTAGAGCTACAAGTGGAGGGGGAAACAGGAAGGGATGGACGAATGAAGCCAAACTACGAGAAAGGGGACTACGCAGTCATGAAGAACTTCCTGCATGGGGTTCAGTGGGACAGGGAGCTGGCAGGGAAGTCAGTAAACGAGATGATGGAATATATGACTACAATATGCAAGGAAGCTAAAGAGAGGTTTGTACCCAAGGGTAACAGGAATTACGAAAAAACCAGTATGAGCCCATGGTTCACCCAAAGGTGCAGGAAGGCCAAAACCAAGTTTGCTAGGAAATGGAAGTATAAAAGGCAAAGGACCCAGGAGAATAAGGAGAGTAGTCGTAGAGCCAGAAAGGAATATGCACAGGTAAGAAGGGAGGCCCAAAGACAATATAAGAATGACATAGCAGCGAAAGCCAAATCTGACCCAAAGCTGTTGTACAGCCACATCAGGAAGGAAACAACAGACAAGGACCAGGTAATCAGACTGAGGAAGGAAGGATGGGAGGTCACAAAAAATGACCGCAAAGTATATGAGGAGCTCAACATGAGATTCAAAGTGTTCACAAAGGAGACAGAAGGGCCTCCAGAAAGGCGGAGAGGTGGGGTACACCATCAAGTGTTGGACACAATACATGCAAGCGAGGAGGAAGTGAAGAGGCTGCTAAACGAGCTAGATACGTCAAAGGCTTTGACGATGGGGCTGGACAACATCTCTCCATGGGTCCTGAGAGAGGGAGCACAGGCGCTATGTGTACCACTTACAACAATCTTCAACACATCTATCGAAACAGGGCGACTACCTGAAGTATGAAAGACAGCAAATTCAGTCCCAGTTTTTAAAAAAAAGAGACAGACACGAAGCATTAAACTACAGACCTGTGTCACTGACATGTATAGTATGCAAGGTCATGGAGAAGATTATCTGGACAAGAGTGGTGGAGCACCTAGAATGGAATGAGCTTATCAACGACAACCATCACGGTTTCAGGGATGGGAAATCCTGCGTCGCAAACCTGGAGTTTACCTGGAGAGAATTCCGGGGGTCAACGCCCCCGCAGAACGGTCTGTGACCAGGCCTCATCGTAGATCAGAGCCTGATCAACCAGGCTGTTACTGCTGGCTGCACACACCTACTGGAGTTCTATGACAGGGTGACGGCAGTAAGACTAGAGAGAGGGGTGGGTAGATTGCATTTTCTTGGATTGTAAGAAGGCGTTTGACACAGTTCTACACAAGTTTAGTGCAAAAGCTGGAGGACCAGGCAGGGATAACAGGAAAGACTCTACAATGGATCAGGGAATACCTGTCAGAAATACAACAGCGAGTCATGGTACGTGGCGAGGTGTCAGAGTGGGCGCCTGTATTGAGCGGGGTGCCACAGGGATCAGTCCTAGGACCGGTGCTCTTTCTGGTATTTGTGAACTACATGACGGAAGGAATAGACACCGAAGTGTCCCTGTTTGCAGATGATGTGAAATTGATGAGAAGAATTCAATCAGACGAGGACCAGGCAGAACTACAAAGGGATCTGGACAGGTTGCAGGCCTGGTCCAGCAACTGGCTCCTGGAGTTCAACCCCACCAAGTGCAAAGTCATGAAGTTTGGGGAAAGGCAAAGAAGACCACAGACGGAGCACAGTCTAGGGGGCCAGAGCCTACAAATCTCACTCAATGAAAAAGATCTTGGGGTGAGTATAACGCCGGGCACATCTCATGAGGCGCACATCAACCAAATAACAGCTGCAGCAAATGAGCGCCTGGCAAACCTAAGAACAGCATTCCGACATCTTAATAAGGAGTCATTCAGGACCCTGTGCACTGTGTACTTTAGGCCCATATTGGAGTATGCTGCGCCAGTTTGGAACCCTCACCTAGCCAAGCATGTAAGGAAACTAGAGAAAGTGCAAAGGTTTGCAACAAGACTAGTCCCGGAGGTAAGGAATATGTCCTATGATGAGAGGTTAAGGGAAATCGACCTGACGACACTGGAAGACAAGAGAGATAGGGGGTATATGATAACGACATATAAAATACTGAGAGGAACGGACAAGGTGGACAGAGACAGAATGTTCCAGAGGTGGGACACAGCAACAAGGGGACACAGTTGGAAGTTGAAGACTCAGATGAATCACAAGGATGTTAGGAAGTATTTCTTCAGTCACAGAGTTGTCAGGAAGTGGAATAGTCTGGGAAGTGATGTAGTGGAGGCAGGATGCATACATATCTTCAAGGAGAGGTATGATGAAGCTCATGGAGCGGGTGGAGTCACAGAGTAGCGGCCAGTGAAGAGGCGGGACAAGGAGCTGTGAATCGACCTCTGAATCCACAACTAGGTGAGTACAACTAGGCGAGTTCACACACACTCAAACACACTACCTGCCTCCCTCAGATGAGTGTTGTTTCCGACCCAGTGACAAGCATCACAATCGTCATCTTCCGTTCAGCATCCTCCTCTCCCACTGCAGCTTCCAAAACAAGTTTCCAGGTGCAATATCGTACGGTCAATACATCTCCGCCCTGCCAGCTACATCTGGGAAATAATTCGCTACATCTTAAATTTCGTCCGCTATTTCGTAGCATCTTAAATTATTCTTTGTGAAAAAAAGTAAGTTATTTGACTAAAGTCAGTGAATTGAGTCTCGTTTTACCAGTAGTAGTATCGTGATCATACTCTGAACTTCTGTGAATGGCATAGTTGCCGTGTTTATTCTATCTTAAATTTGCAGACGTTTGGCCATCCAGTGGGTTTATCAATACAATACAACAACATAATCTGAAGACTAGAAATATATACAGAAGATTGTGGAAGACGAAGTATTCAGTCCTTCAACCCAGGAACAGGTGACGAGCACCATAGTCCAGGAAGAAAGACTGGTACTTATATACTGGAATCAAATGAGATGCAGTAGACGAAAGCATTGTCACTGGAAGGCGGCATTTTCCAGGGGAAGTAGGTCATGCATAGTAGTGGGGCCAGGAGTTAGAAGTAGGTTATGGTGGTGTCCTCTATATCAAGATTTCATGATGTTGCTGTGTATATACTATTGATGTACAACGGAGCAGGGACAATACACATTGTACAATTCTAGAAACTATGAATGTTTTTTTTTTTCCATTATATAAATACGTTGTGCTCGTTATCTCATTCTTCATCTCTTTCCCTACTCCTCCATAGATCCTCGACCCTCCTGTAAGTGACGCGGCCATAACAATCATGTTATTAGAAGCTCTTACTCCCTCCCTTTCTTCACTCATGTCTTCCCTTACTCTCCACTGATGCTTCCTTCCTCCCTCCCTCCACTACTGCCTCTTCCTTCCATTGCTGACTCCTCCCTCCCTCCCTTCCTTCACTGATGTCTCTCGCCCTGCACCGAACTCTACTCCCTAAATCCCTCCCTCCCTCCACTGTCTTATCTTCCTCTATTGACTCTGCTCTTCCATCTTAATTGACTGATGTTGACTACATCCTGTTGTCTCTAATGACCTGTACAGGTTGACCTTCCCTGTTTAGACGTCCCTTAATCTCATGCTTCCATTAACACCTACCACTCAATGTTCTTTACCTAAGTATTTAATGGAAAGTGTATATATAATAATATATATATATATATATATATATATATATATATATATATATATATATATATATATATATATATATATATATATATATATATATATATATATATATATATATTATATATATATATATATATATATATATATATATATATATATATATATATATAATATATATATATAATATATATATATATATATATATATATATATATATATATATAATATATATATATATATATTATATATATATATATATATATATATATATATATATATATATATATATATATATATATATATATATATATATATATATATATATATATATATATATATATATATATATATATATATATATATATATATATATATATATATATATATATATATATATATATATATATATATATATATATATATATATATATATATATATATATATATATATATATATATATAATATATATATATAATATATATATATATATATATATATATATATATATATATATATATATATATATATATATATAGATATATATATATATTTAAATTATTATTTCAAGTCTAGGAGGGCAATAGTGATACGCTAATTAGGCTATCACGGGGACAGGTGAAGTGCACAGTCATTGGAATATATCTCTAGTAGTTCACTGAGTACGGCTCAGGAGAACTACGTGTTTAACAGAGCCTCAACGATGCTGATATTAAAAAAAATGGCGGACGAGGAGAGAACACAGTTAGCCATAAATATTTTAATTCCTCAGACGTTTTCAAGTAATACTTCAGTCATAAATCTGTTCTACTTTTCTTCAGGTGATGTAACAGGAATTAGCGTCAGTGCTAAAAGACTGATACACAATGAATCTTTCTCTTGTCCTGCCGAGATAAATTAAGATGGAAGGCGAGAACTCCAAGCTAAAAGAAAATGCTAAATTCTTTAGCAGTGGATCGCACCTGCGAGATTCCAGGTGCAATCCAAACATTGTTCTTTATCCTCCCTCTTCCACGCACCTGGAAAAGTGACCTAGCATCAGGTAATTGGAAGGGAAAAGAAGGTTAGTTACAAAGTAATTTGCGTTTTGATTTCCATTATCTACTTTGCAAAGGAAGGAAGGGAGAGAGAGAGAGAGAGAGAGAGAGAGAGAGAGAGAGAGAGAGAGAGAGAGAGAGAATCAACATAGTGAGGGAGAGGGTTAAGAACCAGGTCACAACTGCAGAATATTGTTTTAAATGAGGACCACCACAGCGAATATGTGCTGTCTTAGATTATAATTAAGTAATGCATTTCAAATTTAATGAATGCGAAAATAAAATTAATAGACATGATTTGAACCTCAATATATGCCGTATTTCCCGGCATATAAGACGCATAAGGCGATCTTTCCAAGCAGGTGTAACGTAAACAAGTGTTAAAGCGTAGCACAAAGCCTACCCTTGACCCTGACCCCGACCTTGAGCATATAAGGCGCATTTGTTCAACTGGTACAATGAAAATGACGAGAATGTTGAGGACGAAGATTTCATAAGTCGGTTCAAAACCATTAATGATTTGCGCCCCAGACAATGAATCATCTCCCGCAGTCATTTTAATTAACTTTATGAGTAAACTCTGCACATTAAAGCCATTTTCTGTTATTACCAATAAACAACAAATAAATATTATGCTTCTTTAAACCTGTTTTGCAAATTAATGAATTTTGAATTGAAATAATAATGAAAATATTAATGAAAAGAGTGAAAATAACAGTGAAAATAATTATATTACAATTTTTTATTTTTTTTTATAATTATTATTATTAATTACAGGACTTAGGGCACAATGATAAAAAAAAAAGCTAAACGATGATGTGCTCATCATAATTAGGGATCCCCGAAATCAGGTACCTTAGACTGTACCTGATTTTTTTCTTCATCCAAATTCCCGATTTTATTTTACTCATAACTCAAGAACGACTCATCCAATCGCCTTTAAATTTTTAACACTTGTGTACGGTAAAGAGGACCAAATGTTTGGAATAAATGGCATATTCACCTCCCTTATGGCCGATGTTGATAAATTCATTCCCAGCATTATGTAATAACTTGCATAACAAATTTAACCTTGAAAAAAAAATCCACAAACATTGAGGGCGGTGCAGAGTGAAATTAAAATGTCTAAATACAGATTTGAAGATTTTTCGTGTAAAAATAATGTGAAATTTTAATTTTTCAAATCACGTGAAAAAATTTTCAGTTTCCCTCTTCTGAACGGCTTCAGTACATAACGCCTGATGTATCTTAGTGGCCAGGATAATACCTATCAAGTTACGTTCACGTGCTGGTAAATTTCTTGTAGTAAAATAGTGAAAGAATCTTGGCATCATTGGAATAATTATCATTGCTGGACAATGACTCATGTGATCGGCTTCAAATTTTCCCCACAGGTGTGGGTTTTTCTATTAACAAGGTTCACACTATAGGTGTGTGCAGGATGTCCCAGTTTTACAGTTTTTTACTGAATATGTATTGATATTTATATTTGTTGAATAACTAAAGAATGCTTCTTCTGACTGGATTCAAATTATTATTGACGATGCAGTCTGTATGAAGAGAAATACCATAGAAGTTTAGTACAAAAAGGATCAAACTTGATTTTTTTATGAAATAATAAATAATCTTGGAATACAGTGGAACCTCTGGTTACGAACATGATTTTTTGCATCTGGTCATGAATACATAATCAGGTGCTGAACGAACACAGCCTCGCCAATTTTCACATTCCACGCCATTTTTTCACAAGCGCCAGTTTTCCCCACTTCCTGTAATTACGACCGTGATAAATTCTGATTAGCAGTTTAGCAGGTAGTGCCGAAACAGCTTCTCGCAGTGCCAGTACCCGGCTAGGGCTTGCCATATATGATTTTTGGTAAATATTTTTTTTCAGTTGTTTTTTGGTCTATCTTATTGAAACTTGGGCAATGTATGATGGAAAGATGCTTCTTAACGCTCACCAAAAATGAAAGAAATCGGACGATAAATAACGGAGTTCACTGCTCAGCCATTAGACGACCCTTAATTAAAACTCTTAGGACTCGTACAATGTTAGTTTTCTCTGTTTTTCAAGTTTTTTTCAGTGTTATTCAATTCAAGGTTTTAACATGTAGTTTACTATTACACTGTGCATTTTATGGTATAATTAACTATCTTTGTGCTTAAAAATCTTAATAATACAATATTTACATACAGTTCGTAGGCGAGTGGAACGGATTAATCGTATTTACATACAATCCAATGGGGAAATTAGGTTCGGGTCACGACCAAATCAGGTCGCGACCAGAATTTTGGAACGAATTACGGTCGTGACCATAGGTTCCACTAGTTGGAATCAGCTTAATTACTAGATAATGCCTTTACCGATCGCCTTCAAACTTGTACTATTGATGGGCCATATTTAAGCACAGTGTGTCACTCTGAGTTGTGTAAATTTCATTTTGTCAGTTTTAATTTGTAAAATTGTTTCAAATAACATAACTAGAGAATGCTCCTTCTAATCGTCTTCAAACCCAGCATACTGGTATATCTAAGTTGGAAGTATTTTTCTATTTTATTTTTTACTGTTTAGGTGCCAATTTTTTTTTTTTTTTGCCATTTAATAAAGTAGCAAATTTAAAAAATATCAAAATCAATTATTTTATTGTAAATAAATGAAGAGAATTTTAAATTTAATTTAAATGAGGGAAAGAAGAGTGCAAAAAAATAAGAATCGAAGGTTGTATGGTGTTTTTAAATTTAAGGAAGGGGAGACTTTCCTATTTTTCGGAACACTCTTAGTAACATTTTCGTTTTTCTTACTAATTATCGTTTATTACTTGAGAACGCCTTATTCGACTGGCTTCAAATTTTAAACGCATGTTAAATGTATCACGGGCAAGATTCATGGGTCTATTTGCATACGTGGGTGTCCTATGCTCAAGGTATTACTCCTAATTCCCAGATTTTATTTTCATGTGATAGGTGAGACAAGTTCCTCTGATCGGCTTCACAATTCCAACTCTTGTGTGTCCTAGTTAATGGAGTGTGATGACGGCAGTTTGCCACCTTCAATCTCGAAATGAATTTTTCCTCATTACACTTTTTCCTTGATACTGGTGTGGGGTTGTTGTTCCAAGGAACTGGACTTGAGGTTGTGTAAACAAGTAATCGTGTGCCAGTTTTATTAATCAAACTGATTTCCGTGAAAATCAAGGATATGCAAAACTGACGTAACTGCTTACTAAAAAGCTGGTCAGTCTTAGATAAATGTTGGGATTGATTTTACCTCTGTAGTTTTTCATGCAATAATTCCTGAGTGTCGCATCTGATTGGCTTCAACCTTCCCATGCTGATTACCCGACAGCACATCTAAGCGGTTTCAAGTTTAATGTCCTTGTGTATTTTTTAGTATATTAGTCTATTTGGTCACTGGGATATTTTTGAATTAGATTTGGTCTATGTATGTCCAAAGTTACAATTTTTTATTGAATACTGAATAATAGTTTCCATATGATGACTTGTGAGTGCCTATTCTGGTTTCCTTCAGATTTTCAAGACTAACTTTTAGCTGCATTATTAATCTGTGCCGCAATTTGCACTATTCCAAACGCGTCCACTGATGCACAAAGGATCGGGGTGATGGAATACGGGGATACAATCCTCGGATCACACAGTGACCGAAATACAGACCCATTTCAAGAGTACTATGGATCAGCTAAGTTAACACAGAACAAGCTTATAGTGATCCTTTATGTTGAGAGAGGAGGGACATATGCTAATATCCTTTTTACAGTTTGCATAACTTTTTAATGGTTTGCTTTTTCTACCAATTGTTAATTTTTTTTCCCCTATAAAAACACTGAGAAAGCAGACTTAGCCTCAAATTCTCCAATCATCTCAGTAACAAAGCCCAACTATCTTCAGGGCATCAAAAACACTCATCTTTTTATCTAAAATGGACGGTGGTCTACTAAAATGTAAATTATCTTGTCAACAAAATGTTACTCATTCTGGAACTAGACAAGACATAGGTCCTAATTTACACAGCCTTAAAATACATTCACACCTACTTCTGCCAATTTTTTTTTATTTTGAAGACACCTAGTACGAACCTCAGACCTAGCCTAGCGACTCTTCTGGAAGAGTTGTAACAGAACACATCTCCACAATAAAATATAAAATATCTCTAACGTACCATGTGTTCATCTCAACGTATCTAGGAATGCCATGAAAAAAGTTATACCTCATTAGTTAATCCCACATTAATCTAAACTAAATTTTGAATAGATAAATAATGGTAAAGCCTAATTTATCAACAAAAACAACTGTTTATCTATGTCAAATTAATATTCATTCTGTTGTTCTCACCATCTACAATATACTTCAACATATGTAGTAACCACTACAAATGTAACACCAGGTTCTTACAAAAATTATAGTTCTACATTCAATTAAACTGATACATTCAATATCAAACATTGCAAACTATAGCTTTCTAGTAAAGCAAAGAGATAGCAAATTATAGCTTTCTAGTAAAACAAAAAGATAGCAAACTATAGCTTTCTAGTAAAGCAAAAAGATAGCAAACTATAGCTTTCTAGTAAAGCAAAAAGATAGCAAACTATAGCTTTCTAGTAAAGCAAAAAGATAGCAAACTATAGCTTTCTAGTAAAGCAAAAAGATAGCAAACTATAGCTTTTTAGTAAAGCAAAAAGATTGCAATCTTACCATTTTTTTAGAAACAATTTTTTTTTATGCTGTGTTAGAAAAACATCAGACCAAAGGTTTAGAGTAAGAAAATTAATAATTACCTTTACCCTTTTCTTAATTTTATTAGCCCTAACAATACCCCCGTTTTAGGGGCTTATTGTAGACGGTCCTTATTTATACTCTATAATAAAAGACATTCGATGTTCTTATTCTATTTAAACTATGTAGGCTGGTGCTCGCTACGAATGCATTGTGCACGAGGAACAATATTGACTGCACTGAACCAATCATACTATGTAATTCTTAAATTGCTGCTACTGATAATTTATCGGTTAATACTTCCCTCAGTTGCGTCAGAATAATACTAATATTAAATAATATAAAATAATAATATAATCAGAGTAAGCACTAAACACCAGTTACGTCAACAGCTTTTTCCAATTTGACATTTTACAATGATCTGAGTAAGACGAGGAAAAACTTCTCTGTCTCATACGTAGTAATATACTCTGAACCGCTGCTGTCGTCAGGTCAGCAGCATCTGTCAACTTTCTTGCCATCAAGAACGGTTGCAGAGAAAAAGGCCTGTCGGCTGTCGCCCGATTCTCAAAGTAACATAGACACAAATGTGAACTATTACCTTTCCCAGATCTCGCATTCCTCATTAGGAAGTTTTGCAACAACAGTACAAGTTAGGCTTTCCATAACTATCTCATATTCTGGATGCATGTTGCAGGTCAACACTGGGATCCCGCTGTTATACATCACTGTTTATATGTACAATGAGTGGACAACATTATCTAGCCGCTCGTCACTGGTCATAATTGTGTGGATGCACATCAGTTATCACTGAGTGAAAATAAATGATGGTCATCACTGTGTACATGCCAGTTATCGTAAAGTGTCTGGGTACTAGCAGCAGTCGTCAATACTTTCTGAGTGCACGTCAGTGATCGTTAATTTTATTTGCATGCACATTAGGGGTCGCAAATATTCAGGGGGCACGTCAGTGGTTATCACCGAGTGAACAACAGTGATCATGAATACTATCTTGGTGCGCCTCGGGGGTCATCACTGAGTGAGCAACAGTAATCATCAATGCTAACTTGTTACGCGTCAATGGTCGTCAGTACTGACCGGGGGCAAACCAGATGTCCTCAACGCTGCCAGGGTGCACTTCAATGGTCGGCGACACTGTCTCGTACACACATCACGGGTTGTCAAAACTGTTTGGGAGTACTCCAGCAGTCGTCAGCATTTGGTGCACATCTGGAGTCATTAGGATTGGGTACATGTCGGCGCTCGTCAACGGCTGAACGTCAGTGTTTCTCAACACACACTGGCTACTTGGCATTGGTCGTCAGAAGCACAATGTCCCTCAATAACTTAAAAGTGTTACATAACACACAAAATTAATACGTCGTCAATTAAAATAGGTTTATGAAACATAACTATTACAAAAGTCAAAATAATATTATGAATAATATTACCAGCAAAGGTGACTTCTCCGGAAACCACCCAATACTTTGCCCAGTACCTAACCACTGGGAAAACACTACGTAATAACATAAGCAAGGTATAGTAAATGAATTGGGTAATACACAGAGAATCCACAATGATAACGTCAATTAGCAAACTCTGGTTGAGCGAATCCAAAACCACCACAGAAGTCTTGCACGTTCTGCCTGTCATAGACACAGGGATCTTCTCACAATAACTAAAAACACACACAGCCCCACTCCACAAAGGTGGCAGCAAAGCAATTGCAAAGAATTACAGACCGATAGCACTAATGTCCCACATCATAAAAATCTTTGAAAAGGGTCTAAGAAGCAAGATTGGCACCCACTTAGATACCCAGGGCAGCAGGGGTTTACAACAGGTGGCTCCTGCCTCTCAAAACTAATAGTTCTCTACGACATGGCCTTGAATGCATTGGAGGATAAACAAAATGCAGATGTAGTAAATACAGACTATGCGAAAGCCTTCGACAAGTACTATCAAGGTGAAATACCGCACAAAATGCATGATAAAATAATAACAGGAAAAGTGGGCAGATGGATCTATAACTTCCTAACAAATAGAACAGAAAGAGTAATAGTAAAAAGTGTAAAGTCAGAGGCGGCTAGAGTGAAAAGCTCTGTTCCACAAGGCACAGTCCTCGCTCCCTTCCTGTTTTTCATCCTCATATCTGACATAGACAGAGATGTAAGCCACAGCACCGTGTCCTCCTTTGCTGATGATACCCGAATTTCCATGACTGACGTCATCGAAGACACTGCAAATCTCCAAGCGGACATCAACCAAATCTTTAAATGGGCCACGAAAAATATGAAGTTCAATAAAAACAAATTTGAATTGCTTCGCTATGGAAAACCAGTAAATTAAAACTGTATCGGAGTATAAAATAAATTCCAACCACACAGTAGTGAAAAATTAATGTGAAGGACCTGGGATTAATAATGTCAGAGAATCTCGCCTTCAAAGATCACAGCAATGTATCTGCTGATAGGATAGATAATGAGAACCTTCAAAACTAGAGGGACTAGTTTCAAATCTGCACTCTAAAATTACTCCCTACAAAAGCAAAAGACTCGGCAGGAGATGCAGCATCCCCCCAATAAAAAGAAGAGGCGCTATGAGTACGCTAAGAGAACACAATAAATGTCAGGGGCTCAAGACTGTTCAACTGCCTCCCAGCATACACAAGGGGGATTACCAATAGACCCCTGGCTGTCTTCAAGGAGGAGCTGTACTGGCACCTAAAGTTTCGGTCCAGCTGGGCTGTGGTTCGTACGTCGGTTAACGTGCGGCCAGCAATAACATCCTGCTTCATCAGGCCCTGATCCACCGCGAGGACTGGTCACGGACCGGGCCGCGGCGGCGTTGACCCCAGAAACCCCTCCAGGTAGTACCTTATCTGTGGGCGTCAGCACCACAGCAACACTCATAATGTGAATAATGAGAATTATCCGGGAAATGATTTCTTATTTTTACAAAAAGCAAACCTTTTAAAAATATGAAACTATCCATACTTCTTGCCAGTCAAATAACGATAGACCTGAACAGCTTACATTTTCTAAGTTATTATTTCGCTTCAGTGCTATCCATACTTTTGCTATTTTATTAATATAGTGTTAGGTTTTGATGACTATTTTGCGGAATGCATTCCAAACGACAGAAATCAGAGAAAAACGCATAGATATGTGCAAAGGTAAATAAACAGAGTGAAAGAGTGTGTTCAGTCTTTTTTTCAGAATTTTTGAACATCAAAGGTTGTAGGGCTGATTGAACAACCACTAGACCTTAATTGGGAAAAAAATAACTTGTGCATCGCTACACCACGTAATGGTTGGATTAACAAGCTGGGCGGTTTTAACCATATCTGGCGACTGAACATGTGGCTGGGAATGGTGCGGGAAACGGCTCAAAATGGATGAGAGAGAACCGGGAAAGAGAGGAGAGAGAAAGAGGCTGGAAGGGGCAATAGATATGTGAAGACTTTGTGGATGGATTAGGGATATGGGTTGGAAGGTGTACTTTCGAAAATGGTGAACCAGTCATAGTGTCACATATCGGAATGATTTTTTTTATCATAAATCACGTGCCAGTTTTTTCTTTATACTTCAGTTTTAGGTAAACATTTACTATAAGCTACGAAGCCCATGATTAATATGAAGAATTAAGATCATTTTCCAGTCAGAGTCAGTTGTTAAAATCTCATCTATAAATAAACACAGCGGTAAGGGTATCTGAAGACACACACATCTAATTCACCATTCACAAGCCTAATAGTTCATTATATGATTAAGGTCTGTCTGGAAATATTGCAGTATCTTATGATACCAGACACCATCACGAGAGAATTGTTGAACGTGTACACAGTAGCAAACAGCAGCTAAGCTCTCAGGGTCCGCCTGAGGTGTGCCATTGGGGGACAACTGCCGCTGGTGTCAGCTGACAGTGCAGGGGTGTAGCGTGGCACATTGAGTATTTTTGTTTCTTTTGTGTGTACACGTGTACTCACTTGTCCTCGCCTACGTATACTGACTAAGGTCGACTTTCAGCTCCTGTCCTCTTGGGCCCTAAAAGACAGTCTTAATATTATGTAAGAAATCTCTCCGCCACACCTCCATCCAGGTCATTTACCAGGTCATTCAGGATGAAGTGATCGTTACAGACCTCTATAACCAGTGTAGGAACACATGCAAACTGGTAGCATTTGTTGCACTAAATCACAGCTATAAGTGAAATATAACAAACATATTTGGCAGTTACTTATGTTGACCGAATTATTACATATATAAGTCATCTTTCGCGGTCGGTCGGTCATCTGGCTGTAGTAGACATAATGCTGCACATCTATGTATTATGTTTTTTTTCTTAAAAATTGTGTTGCTTTATCACAAGCTGCCTATTTTTTTTATCAATGATTAATAAGAACTCAACATTATTTTTAACCTTCTGCACTTGAAAAAGAGGGATACCCTTTTTTTATTCCCAGTATTTCATTAAAACATTCTGTATTAATTATCTGAAAATAACTTGAATATCTGTCTAGAATAATTTAGCTACAAAACCATGAGCAACAAGAGGTACATTTATATTCGTCAGCAGTACTTTTCTTAATTATGTTTGTGTACAAATTCAGTTTAGTGCTTATCATTTAGAACCACAGAACGCCCTCCAATTAAACTCCATATATGTTATGTTTATACTCTACTGCATATTGTGTAATAGAGCATTGATTGATTTTCCTTAGTCTCTGACTAAAAGTGTATCTACCTGCTCTCTTGAGTATTCTGTTCCCTACTCTTTCCCGAAATCTGTTTATTTCTCATATTTTTCTTCAGATTACGGACGCGCTTAACCAGGCGAAGACTCCGTACTTGTGTTGCTTACTCTTTGATAAGTCTGACATACATCGTTTGAAAGACTGGTCATCACTATCTGTATATAGTGGATGGATCCCTGAACGTTTTCCTTACGTTCACCAGACGCATATCCCGCTGTAACTAATCTTCTGTCATGGGAGGTAGTTGACGTCGGTGAGGGCTCTTAATCATAGGAATCAGACCTGACCTCCCCTTCCTTGGATAAAACCAGATTGCCTGCCGCTTCCCCAGGCATTGTACGACCCATGTGAGTATAGTGCTCTCCTTGATGGAACTTAATAATAACTGAATGTATTATTGTGACTTAGACAGCCAAGAAAAACATCCCAGTATTCAATAATCCCAGTTCACTGTACCTTATTTCACGCGATAGGAATAATGTAGTGTGTGGCATAAGTTTATAAATTAGTAAATATTGTTGAGGATTGGGTGGGTGTGAGTTGGACCTGGCTAGCTTGTGCTACTAGATCAGATGCCATGCTCCTTCCTTACTTGAATGTGACCTGACCTGACTAGGTTAAGGCATTGGCTTAAGCCGTTGGGATAATTGGACCTGCCTCACATGGGCCAGTAGGCTTGCTGCAGTATTTCTTCTTTCTTATTTGAGATCAGTCAGAAGAAAATTTCACAAGTCAGCATATGGAAACTAATATTTAAATTTATTCAATAAAAACGAAAAATTATGGCATACACAAAATGAACCTAATTCAAAAAAGACCAAAAATTCCAACATCCTAAAATACACAAGAATATCAAGTTTGAAGCCACTTAAAAGTTGTATTATCAAGTAATTAGAAGAGTTGAACCTCAAAAATAATCGCGTGAAATGCTATATTTCAATTGTTCAACTTTCTTCCATATGAAAAAGCAAATTGGGACTTACCCAGGACAAAATCAAGTCGAAGATTTCTCTAAGCAAGACTGATCAGAGTTTAAGTAAATAAGTAATTAAGCAGTTAATTAAGCAGTTAAATAATATTGTAGGTAACTGAATGCATAAGGTATTTAACAAGTAAAGCAGCAAGAAATGAACCAAGTAAATTATTTATTTAGGGTACACAAATTTATTTTTATAATTGTTATTAATGCAACCAGATATTTTGGGATTATAAAAGTACATTACGAAGATTTAAACAATGATAACCAACTGAAGTCAAACACGGTGACTTCAGACCAGAGAAGACAGACACAACACATACACACAAACACATGGGGAAGGGCAAAGAAGACCGCAGACAGAGTATAGGCTAGGTGGCCAAAGACTGCATACCTCACTGAAGGAGAAAGATCTTGGGGTGAGTATAACACCAAGCACGTCTCCGGAAGCACACATCAACCAGATAACTGCTGCAGCATATGGGCGACTGGCAAACCTGAGAATAGCATTCCGATACCTTAGTAAGGAATCGTTCAAGACACTGTACACCGTGTACGTCAGGCCCATACTAGAGTATGCAGTAGCTGTTTGGAACCCACACCTGGTCAAGCACGTCAAGAAAGTAGAGAAATCGCAAAGGTTTGCAACAAGGTTAGTTCCAGAGCTAAGGGAAATGTCCTACGAAGAAAGGCTATGGAAAATCGGCCTGACAACACTGGAGGACAGGAGGGTTAGGGGAGACAATGACATACAAAAACCTGCGTGGAATAGACAAGGTGGATAGAGACATGATGTTCCAGACGAGTCAAAAGGATGTTAGGAAGTATTTCTTCAGTCATAGAGTAGTCAGGAAGTGGAATAGTCTAGCAAGTGATGTAGTGAAGGCCGTAACCATACATAGCTTTAAGACGAGGTATGATAAATTTCATGGAGCAGGGAGAGAGGGGACCCAGTAGCGATCAGTGAAGAGGTGGGGCCAGGAGCCGAGTCTCGACCCCTGCAACCACAATTAGGTGAGTACAATTAGGTGAGGACACTCTCTCTCTCTCTCTCTCTCTCTCTCTCTCTCTCTCTCTCTCTCTCTCTCTCTCTCTCTTTTCCTTCCTCTCTCCCTCCAGCATCCTTCCCACTCTTTCTCCACCCCCTCCATCACTTTCACTGTCCTTCTCCCTCCCTTTCCTCATTACAACTCCCCCCCACACACACACTCCCTCTTTCTCCCTCCCTCTCTCCCCCTCTCTCCCTCCATCTCCCTCTCCTCCCTCTCCCTACCTCCCTCCCTCCCTCCTCCCTCGCCCTCTCTCTTTCTCTCTCCCCCTCTCTCTCCCTCCATCCCCCATTCCTCTCTCTTTTCCTTCCTTTCCTTCCTCTCTCCCTCCCTCCCTCTAGCCCCCTTCCCACTCTTTCTCCACCCCCATCACTGTCCTTGTCCCCCTCCCTCTCCCCATCTCTTTCCCCCTTATAACTCCCCCCACACACCCAACTACAACACTAAAAAAAAAAAGATATGGTGGCTCAGAAGGGAAGTCGAAGCCTCAGGGGATCAGAGGAAATCGATTCTGTTAAGGAGGAATGGATGAAAGAGCAATGTAAAAGGATGGAAGAAGAGTGGGAGAGGAAACCAGGCGAGTTTTCTGTGAAAATGGAGAAAAGGATGGTAGACAACAGCAAGTCATGGTATGTGGTGAGGTATCAGAGTGGGCGCCTGTGATGAGCGGGTTCCACACGGGTCAGTCCTAGGACCGGTGCGGTTTCTGTTATTTGTGAATGACATAACAGAAGTAATAGACTCAGATAATGTGAAGTTGATGAGAAGAATTCAATGGGACGAGGACCAGGCAAAACTACAGAGATTTGGACAAGCTGCAGGCTTGCTCCAGCAACTGGCTCCTGAAGTTCAACCCCACCAAGTGCAAAGTCATGAAGATTGGGGAAGGCCAAAGATAACCGCAGACGGAGTACAGTCTAGAGGGGGCCACAGTCTACAAACTTCACTCAAGGAAAAGGTTCTTGGGGTGAGTATAACACCGGGCACATCTCTTGAGGCACATATCAAACAAATAACTGCTGGAACATACGGGCGCCTAGCAAACCTAAGAACAGCATTCCGACATCTTAATAATGAATCGTTCAGAACCCTGTATACTTTGTACATTAGGCCCATATTGGAGTATGTAGCACCAGTTTGTAACCCACACCTGGCCAAGCACGTAAGGCAACTAGAGAAAGTGCAAAGGTTTGCAACACTAGTCCCGGAGCTAAGGGGTATGTCCTACGAGGAGAGATTAAGGAAAATCGACCTGACGACACTGGAAGACAGGAGGATATGATAACGACATAGATAATGAGAGGAATTGACAAGCTAAACTTCAAAAAAGGGGACTACACAGGCATGATGCAATTCCTGCATGGAATGCAGTGAGAAAGAGAACTAAAGGAAAAGACAGTAAATTAAATAATGCAACAGATGACCACAGAGTGCAGGGAAGCAGAGGAATTGATACCAAGGGGGTAACAGAAAAAATGGAAAGACTAGAGATAGTCCTTGGCTTACCTGAAGGTGTAAAGAGGCCAAAGCCAAGTGTGCTAGAGAATGGAAAAAACTACAGAAGGTAAAAAAAACTCAAGAATACAAGGAGTTGAGCAGAAGAACCAGAAACATATATGCATGGATAAGGAGAGAGGCCAATCAGCAATATGAAAATGACAGCATCAAAACCCAAATGTGACCCAAAGCTGTAATCCAGTCACATCAGAAGGAAAACAACAGTCAAGGACCAGGTAATCAGGTTGAAGAAGGAAGGAGGGGAGTTCTCAAAGATTAACCAAGATGTATGGGAAGAGTGTAACACAAATATTCACAGTGGAGACAGAAATGCTTCCAGCAAACCGAGGTGGTAGGGTGCACCAGCAAGTTCTGGACACATTACACATAACCAAGGAGGAGATGAAGAAACTGCTAAGTGAACTAGATATCTCGAAGGCAGTTGACCTAGATAACATCTCTCCATGGGAGAGGGTATGGGAAGAGGGTAACACAAATATTCACAGTGGAGACAGAAATGCTTCCAGCAAACCGAGGTGGTAGGGTGCACCAGCAAGTTCTGGACACATTACACATAACCAAGGAGGAGATGAAGAAACTGCTAAGTGAACTAGATATCTCGAAGGCAGTTGACCTAGATAACATCTCTCAATGGGTCCTAAGAAAGCGAGTAGAGGAACAGTGTGTGTCACTTGCAGGAACCCTACATAAATTTATTGAAACAGGGTAACTGCCGGAGGTGTGGAAAACAGCAAATAAAGTTCCAATTTTTAAGAAAGGAGACACAAGCAGCATTAAACTACAGACCAGTGTCACTGACATGTATAGTATGTTGAGCCATGGGAAAAAATATCAGAAGAGTGGTGGAGCACATACAAAGGATTAGGCTCGTATATGATAATGAGCACGGCTTCAGGGATGGGGAATCCTGTGTCCCAAATCTACTTGAGTTATATGACAAGGTAACAAAAGACAGAGGGATGGGTAGACTGCATCTGTTTGGACTGTAAGAAGGTTTCCGACACAGGACCACACAAGAGATTGATTAAAAAACTAGAGAAGCAGGCAGGAATAGTAGTGGAAGGACTTCAATTTATCAGGGAATACCTGAAAGGATGGAAACAACGAGTGTTGAAACATGGTGAGTTGACAGAGTGGGCCCATGTGTCGAATGGGGTTCTCAAGGGTCAGTCCTAGGTCCGGTGCATTTTCATGTATATGTGAATGATATGATGGAAGGAATAGATTCAGAGGTGTCCCTGTTCGCCGGTGAAACTAATGAGGAGAATGCAGGCGGATGAGGATCAGGTAAGATTACAAGGGAATCCTCAAGTGGCTTCTGGAGTTTAACCCCAGCAAGTGCAAAGTCATGAAGCTTGGGGAACGACAAAGAAGACCGCAGACGGCGTACAGGCAAGAAAATCTTGGGGTGAGCATAATACCGAGCACGTCCCCTGAGGTGCACATCAATCAAATAACCGCTGCAGGATATGGACGCCTGGTAAACCTGTACACTGTGTACGTCAGGTAGATATTGGAGTACGCAGCACCAGTATGGAACCCACACCTGGTCATACACGTCAAGAATTTGGAGAAAGTGAACTCAACATGCCACTAGAGGACTTGAAGGAAAGGGGTATGTGACATAACGACGTATAAAATACTTTAAGGAATTAACAAGATGGACAAGGCTAGAATGTTTCAGAGAGGGGAGACAGGAACAATTGGCCAGAAATGATAGTTGAATACTCAGATGAGCCATAGGGATGTTAGGCAGTATTTCTTTAGCCTTAGAGCTGTCAGGAAGTGTAACAATCTGGAAAGTGAAGTAGTGGAGGCAAGATCCATACACAGTTTTATAAAGAGATACGACAAAGCTCATGGAAGGGGGGAGAGAGTGGACCTAGTAGTGACCAAAAAAAGAGGCTGGGCCAGGAACTGTGAATCGACTCCTACAAGCACAAATGGGTACACACAGACTGACAAACCTGCTTATACTCAAACACACACAGGCATGTATGCAGGTAATGAGGCTAATGAAGGAGGGGAGATCCCTAGAAATGACCAGGAAGTCTTTGAGGAACACATCAAAAGATTTAGGGAGGTATTCCGAACCGATTCAGGAACGTTGACAAAGACTCAATGAGACAGAATACACCAACGAGTACTGAACACAATCCAGACAACTGGAAGAGAGATGAAGAAAATGAGTGAACTAGATACCACGAAGGCAATGGGACCAAATAAATTTTTTCAATGGGTTCTGAGAGAGGGAGCAGAGGAACTGTGTGAACCACTAGCAACGATCTTCGACAAATCGATTAGAGCAAGGCAGCTTCCAGAGGTCTGGAAAATAGCGAAAGCAGTTTTAATATTAAAAAAAAAAGAACAGACAAGCGCCGTTGAAGTACAGCACTGCATCATAAACAGCAACAGTATATAAGGTCATGGAGAAGATAATCAGGAGAAAAGTAGTGAGCAACTTGGAAGGAGAGGATTCATAAATTACAACCATGACAGAAGGACTGGAGATGACATGATTACGACGTACGAAATACTCAATTAGACACGGTCGTCAGGGAGAGAGTATTAAGAGATGTGGGTACGCGAAGTAACATCTGGAACTTATGGGTCCATATGAGTCATTGGGATGTAAGAAAATACTTTGTTTAGCATGTGAGTGGCCAGGAAATAGAAAGACCTAGACAGCGTAGTAGATGCAGAATCCATACATTGCTGTAAGAAGAGGTTTGATAGGGTTTACGCAGCCAGGAGATAGTGAAACCAGTAGCGGCCTGACGAGAGGCAGAGCCAGGAGCTTAGACTCTATACCTGCAACCACAATTATGCGAGAACACTTACTTGGAAATGAGTCAATGTATCAGTTCCAAGAGGTGCTCCAAGCAGGACGCTGTTAGTCGATGATGCATCTGATAGTATGTATCCCACTGCATGGATCACATGCTGACTAGAATTTTAATGGAGTAAAGACGAGTAAACGTACACAAACACACACACACACACCTGATGAAGCAGATAAAGATATAAAGTGCAGAGGCTTGCAACGTAATTAATGCTGTAGCTAAGGAAAATACACAGAGCAGATATTCAATGAACTACTTCTGATGATGCAGGAGAATGGAAAAAACTAGAGAAGACATGACAGTGACAAGAAAAGATTGTTAAAGAGATGGTTACGGAGTGCACAAGGTATTAGAGAAAACATCTTCATCTTCTGGGTGGTTAGGACTTGGAATGACCAGACGAAGGGGTAATATTGGCAGACTCAATACACATCATTCAAATTATGCATTTGTGGGTCGGTCCACAAGTTTAGGAGAAGAGTCGTGTTACTGACAGCTAAGAGGTGGCAGTAACAAAATGGCAGGTCCTCATGAGTACGCAAAAAGCTTTTTGCAGAGCAAAAGCAGGAGGATATCTAGCTTCATAAATATTTATTCATTCCTTATTCTTCTCCCTGGATACCCATCCCCTTCCTCAATCCTTATGCTCCCTCATCCTTTAAATTGCTTTCGTCATACCCTCTCCTGTTCTTTATTCTAACCTTTCCTTTTTACGATCTTTCTCCCCTTCCCTGTAGACCTTTCATCCCATCTAACAGAATTCATTATGAAGCACAGAGTGATTTTGGCTTAAATAGCAACGCACTTCTTGCTCAATAGGGCAAGTGAAAATTTGTGTATTCAATAATTTCGCATAAATCATTCTGAATGTAACGAAAAAAATGCATTTAATTGTGTTTGTTTATTATTAAATTATTGTAAACTTGTATAAAATATATTTAGTTTGATTAGGCTAAATTAAATTGCTCTTGTTATAATGTTAGGTAAGTTTCGTAAGGTGCTTTTGCTACAAAATCATTAATTTTTATATTAACATAAATGAAAACAAATATATGTTTAAACGTATAAGAGAAATTTTTATAAAGGACTTAATTTTAAACGAGTTCTTGCCAATTGGCCAGTTTTACCTATTCTGCACGACATATATATATATATATATATATATATATATATATATATATATATATATATATATATATATACGATATGTCGTGTTTAAGCCAAACTTGCCTAGTAAGCTTGCCCACAAAAAAAACTAAAACTAGAGGAAGAGAAGAGTGAATGAGACGGAGGGTTAGATAGGATTTTTTTACAGATTTATAAGTACATAATTTCATTAAATTTCTTAAGTTCTGTAAAACAAATTAAAATAATTAAGTCTTTACTAATAAATACATACATCATTAAATTCTCTTCCAACTTTCACTTATAAATAGTTGATGAAAGACCTCGCCACTTGTTTATACTATATTTATGAATATGAAATTCTTGCTAAATTAAAGACCTTGTATTATTTACTGTACATCATGGTTCATATATATATATATATATATATATATATATATATATATATATATATATATATATATATATATATATATATATATATATTCTACGTCACAGTACCTCGTCTGTTGCACCATGTTCACTTCTAGTACCATCCAGATGAATACTTTCCTATTACATTGTTAAATGCTCCAAACTTCAGAACACCCGAGAGTCAACCTGATTCTTTTTTTCCCTTCTCCCTCTTACCCTTTCCTCTTTCTCCTTTTTTTTTTCTTCTGCCTTGGGTATTTGTCCTTTATTATTCCCCCCCTTCCCTGTGTTCTTGCTCCTACCCTTTGTGGGCCCCTAGCTCCCTTGCAGTGATCCTCTTAGTATTTGACTCCACTACTACCTCTACCTCTCTTCCTCCTTTCCCACAACCTCTCTTGTCCCGTCCCTGTCTGATGGCCTATATATACTCCCTCCTTCTCTCCTTTTTGTTAGTGTGACTTTGTAAATGGTTCAAGTCGGACCGAAACGTCGTCGTAAACTCCTCTCTTCTATGTGCGGATTGTGTAATAATGTGTGCGTGTGTGCGTGTGTGTACGTGTGTGTGTGTGTGTGTGTACTCACCTAGTTGTGGTTGCAGGGGTCGAGTCATAGCTCCTCTTAGTTAGTTGTACCATTTGTCTAGGCACATGTGTTAGACACTGGCCTGTTGTATATATGTGTGTTAGTTACCATTTGTCCTAGGCATGTCGATTTGACACTGGCCTGTTGTATGTATGTGTGTAGTGTGTGTGTAGAAACACTTGAAATGTTTCCCCCGAATAGAACCCGGCCCTCTGCGTGAAGCGAGAGCTTCCATAGGCCACCGGGGGCTCTGTGTGTGTGTGTGTGTGTGTATGTGTGTGCGTGTGCGTGTCCGTCCCTGGTACATATTTACTGGTAAGCGAACACGGACTACGGACCTCAGTGTGTGAACTGAGTACGCTACCTACCGAGCTACGGAACAATTAATAATTTCGGTGCTAATATTTGAACAATACCACCAAAAATCTTCTATATATAGATTGTGTATCTCTCTCACCTACGTTTTAAAACGTTTTAAAACGTAGGCGAAGGACTTCAAGCATCCTCGGTAATTTGACTTTATGACCACCCTGCACTATTCCTTTAGCGTGAATTGAGGTAGAGGAAGCTGGGCCTATGAAATGCAGAGATTGTGCAGCGACCGAAATGTACCTAGTTGCACACACTCACTTAGGCTTGTCCTCCATGTCTCTTCTAATTGCCATCTGTCGTTTCCAAGCAACAGGATTCCTGCACCTCTCCCACGCACACTTCTTCTCCGGCGCATCCTCAAGTGTCACTGTGGTCGCTTGAAGAACTTATAGTGAAACGAAGAAAAAGGTGTAGGAGAATAAAAAAGCTAGTTCTGCTGTGTGAACCCTTACATTGGCAGAAGTGAGCGGTGTGGCGGTGTAGAGGCAAGAGTAACATTACTTATCATGTTTGTGACTGCCAATGTGGAGTAGTGATATCCACAGCCCGTGGATGTATTCTTCTCGCCGGCGCAGAGCCAGACGTGGGGGTGACCGAAGATACGAAGATCAAGTTATCATTCGTTGTTATGGGGTTCAGAGCATAACAGTATCTACACATACCCACAGACAAAACGTTGAATAATCAATTCGCTCACTAACCCAGATTTTGGTCGTGGTGGCTCTTATTAGTATTCCCTTAAGAAAATATTTAAGAGGTTGCCTAATTTGTTTATAATCTTGCTTTTCTGTGTTCCACCAACTTCTCGTTTTTATTTTGGTTATTACTCTAGCAGGCCTCATCCAACCTGCTTTAAAAAAAAAATAGCGAGCGCTTGAGCACTTTCGATAGGGCCAGAATCTTGGAATAATAATGAACCCATTTCTGGCGTCTTGAAATGACTCGGATTACTTCCAAAACCCTCTGTGGCGTAGCTTCAAACTTTAAAAAAAAACATCGCTACCTAATTCAGCAATAACGAAGAGTGAAATTCATGCGAGTAGATGTTGTTTTTACACTTTTACATTTAATGTGAAATTTATAGTCCCAATAAATCGCATTAAATAAATATTAGTTTATATATTTTGAGCACCTTCAGTATTTTATGGCTGCTGCATCTTATTGCCATGTTAGTACCCATTAAGTTTTGGTTGCATGCAAGCGTATTTAATGGTGTAGTAAAATACTAGTTAAAAACCTAGACTCGCTGAAATGGCCAGGTGGCTACATTAACATTCATCCAACTAGGTATATTTATACACAACTAGAAAGGTTAGCATGAGCCACCACTGTGTCCACAAACAAACCTAGTTGGATAAATCTTATTGTAGCCAGCTGGCCCAGTGGCTTACGCTCTGACCTGAAGTTGTACGACTCACTTGCCACGAGTTCAAGCCCCGCCTTACAGTGGTTTGTTTGTAATCGTGTTATTCCAATTTCGGGAGTCAAGAACTCTCCTCTCTCAGAACAGAACTCAGCTTCTCCGGTTGTGAGCCGAAGTCTACAAATGATCTATGAGGTGTGGAAGGTAGCATAAATAGCAGCCACTTGTATAAAATGCTTTTTAATATATCAGTCAGATATAAAATATGGTTTTAATATAGCAGCCAATTATTTTATAATATACTTTAAATATAGCAGCAAATTGTTAAGTTATGCAATTCTTATATAACAGCTAGATGTTGTATTATATGCTTCTAATATAGCAGCCAGTTCCTGTATAACATGCGTCAAATATAGCAGCCAGTTGTGTAATATGCATCTAATATAACACCTAGTTTGTGTACAATATTCATTTAATATAGCAACTAGTTTGTGCACGATATGCATCTAATATAACAGCCAATTGTACTGTAATATGATTGTAATATAGCAGCCAATTGTACTGTATTACGAATCTAATATAACAGCCAATTACTGCATAATATGATTGTAATAGAGCACCTAGTTGGTATATAATATGCATCTAATATAACAACCATTAGGTGTATCATATGCGTCTAATACAGCAGCCAATTGTTGTTTAATATGGCAGTCATTTAGGCATCTAATTAATTTATAATACGCGTCTAATATAGCAGCATGCGAGGTATACAATATGGGACTATTATAACAATCATTACAGTATATAATATGATTCGGGCATGTGGGAACGTACACGGTCGGGTAGAGGTTCGTGTGGGCGGATAGATGAGCGGGTAGACATTCTCGAGGATATATTTTTTTTATTAGGTGTTTTTTAACGTTTAATCTGAGTATTTTTCTTAACTTACCGAATTCTTAGAAGACATTTTTTAACGTATTCAGTCAATGAAGGTCGTAAGTTTTTGGCTAAATGTCATGAAAATTCCCACTAATCCTTCACATTCATTCTTTTTTTGTTTAATTAACATATCAGGGGAACCAATGATTTCATACATTGAGCAGGGAGGTAGAACATCTTTCAGGAGTGAGGAAGAGCCAGATCTAAGTGTGGGGGTAGGTACCTGAGGCTGTGGGTAGAATGGAATAGGGTAAAGCAGCTGGGACTGATGGGATCAAAACGAAAGTGGTAAAAGCAGATGGGGATATAGTTTTGGAGTGGTTGGTGCTTTTATTTAATAAATGAATAAGAGAGAAAGGTACTTAGGGATTGACAAAGCATGCATAGTTCCTTTGTATTAAAGGTAAAGGAGACAAAAGTGTGTTCAAGAATTATAGGAAAATAAGTGTTGAATATACCTGGTAGTGTGTATGGTAGAGTTATTATTGAAAGAATTAAGAGTTAGACGAAGAGCAGGATCGCCGATGAACAAGGAGGCTTTAGGAAGGGTAGGAGGTGTGTAGACCAAGTGTTTACAGTGAGGCATATAAGTGAACTGTATTTAGATAAGGGTAAAGAAGTTTTTGTTGCATTTATAGACTGGAAAAAAAACATATGAAAGGATGAATAGGGAAGAAAGGTGGCAAGGAAGGAAGGGGATGAGTGATGTCACCATGGCTGTTCTTTGTATTTAAAGATATGGTTGTAACAGAGGTGAAGGCAGGGGTGTTGGGGAGAGATGTGGGATTATAAGATAAACGCAACTGTGATAACTGGGAGTTATCACAGTTGCTTTTTGATGATGACACTGTGATTTCTAGGAGATTCTGAAGAGAAGTTGCAAAGGTTGGTGGACGAATTTGGGGGGATTTGTAAAATAAGGAAACTGAAAACGAACATAGGAAAGAGCAAGTTGACGAGAATAAAAAAAAATTAGGTAATGAAAGACTGAATATCAAATCGGAGGGAGTATGAGAGAAGTGAATGTGTTTAGATATATGGGAGCGGACTTGTCAGGAGATGGCTCTGTGAAAGAAGAAAAAAAGGTGAGCGGTACACTGAGGAGTTTGTGAAGACAAAGAATGTTTTCCATTGAGGCAAAAAGGGAAATACATTTGAGTATATTGGTACCAACACTCTCATATGGGTATGAAACATGGGTTGCGAATGTTGCAGCAAGGAGAAGGCTGGAGGCAGTGGAGATGTCATGTCTGAGGGCGATGTGTGGTGCGGGGTTACTAATAGTGTTATCCAGAGGGCTGAAGAGGGTTATTGAGGTGATTCGGACATTTGGAGAGGATGCAACAAAGGATTTGGAATGCGTCTAAATCTGTAGGGGAGGGAAGGATGGGACGGGGTCGTTTTAGGGAAGATTGGAGGAACTGGATAGAGAAGGTTTTGTGTTCGAGAAAGTGAGAGCATGTTAGATACGAGTGAGTGGAGGCTCTTGCTTTTTATGACTTGACGTGCTGTTTGAGTGTGAGCAAGATAACATTTATGAAGCGATTCAGGGAAACTTTTTAGCCGGACTTGAGTCCTGGAGGTGAAGTACAGTGCCTGCACTCTGAAGGTGTGGGGATATTTACAATTTTCAGCTATAGTATCGGCGCGCCTCTGGCAAGACAGTGGTGAAGTGAGTGATGGTGAACAAGACTTGTGTTTAAATAAATCAAAATATTATTTACTGTTTATATCACAATTTTATTCGTCAAGGAACTTTGTTAGTTCAGGGAAAGTAAAAAATTGACATAAATGTATAATAAAATAACATTACGTAACCTTAATTCCTTCAAAGTAAATCTTTATTCATTCAGGGGAAAATATATTACATAAGATAAATACATAACATAAGGTTAATATGAGAGGACAAAACATTAAGAAAACACTCGGCACTATACCCTAGCAAATGTAACATCATTAAATGAACAAAATATTGTGTTATCCTCAGTTATTAGCTTTCTTAACAAAAACATACTATATTGTTTTAATCCTACAAATTTCTTATGTATTTATTTACATTAACTCTTAGCTCGCAGCTTTAAGGATCTCTGTTCCCCATCTCTACACTCCTTCACAAATCTTCTGCTCTTCCCTAATATAATTATCTTCTTCCACTTTTTCTAGCCATTTTCTCCTCCCACACCTCTCCTCCACATCACCACTAAGTTCCCCACACCGTTCTCGAACCCTCTTGGTCTCGTGCCATGCAAGTCTCAAAAATCGATACCCAGTCATCTGGGACACACGCCTGTCAGAGTTCACCTGCCACGGACTTCCGGTGAGCGCGACACCGTACTTTCGATGTACATGCATCAGTTCCTATACCCCCACTTCCCCCTCTCTCTCTCTCTCTCTCTCTCTCTCTCTCTCTCTCTCTCTCTCTCAGAATATGAGAAATATCGTCAATTTTCTAGTTTTACACAATAACAGATATTCCTGTAAATTTCATTCAACTTTTTTTACAGGTAATCTTCCCACAAAAAAACCAAGGACTAGAGATCATTTTAAGATATTTCAAGTTGGAAAATAACTGGTATTAGCGCTAATAAGTTGTGTCTGTATTTCTCTAAGTTACATAAATAAGGGTCAGTAAACGTCCATGTAACCACACAAGTGATAGTGGTGGTGGTGACTTTGAACTTGCTCGTCATTAAAGGAGCTGCCGTAAAACTTGTTCTTAACAGTTATTTAAATCTCACGACTCATTCTTCATTCGCACTAAAAATCAAGCGCCTTTCGTAGCTCGTAATTTTAAGAATTTCGCCATTTCCCCATCTAGCATCCTTGTCAGTCGTGGTGTAAATGGCTTAGAAAAGCCATGTTTTTTGTCTAAACTATTTCCATCACATCTGTCAAAGACAGTAACATCTTGGGATCATGGTACTGAGAATTATTCAGTACTTGGCTAACTTATAGACTTGATCTACTTACACTAATGGATTTCTCCACAGGTGACTCTGCCTTCTGCTCCTTCAACTCACCTCTCTACTGTATATAAGCCACCTCTCAACGTATAATGTGTATATTTCTCAAGATTGGTGGATTGAACTCATTGACTCCATGATGAGGGACTGATTACCTCAAACTCCTCCTTTTCTTCCACAGTTCGCTGTATTGGAGTGAAGAAGCCAATGGCTGGAGAAACGTTTCTAAATTAAAGATTCCAAAATGCAGTAAAAGTGCCTATTTCTTCTAGTCACTCATAGATGGCACTTCGACGGTTTGCCAGCTCGTGTAAAAGCAAACACCTTACTGAATTTTGGGAGATTCTCTCCCTCTAAACTCACCATTAAGACTCTCCTTAACACACATTAAAGTTGATTTAAAATTGGAGATAGCGAGTGGGGAGAGCGTCACACTCTTGTTAAACAAAAATTTATTGAAATCGTCTCTATCACATCACTGGGTTCAACACTTAATCAATGCGTGGCACTGATCTTAATCATTAAAAATTTCCGTGGATGGGGCGGGAAGAAGTGATCCATTACTGACACGGTCACACACACACACACACACACACACACAAGAGAGGATGTTCCAGAGATGGGACACAGCAACAAGGAGACACAATTGGAAGTTGAAGACTCAGATGAATCACAGGGATGTTAGGAAGTATTTCTTCAGTCACAAAGTTGTCAGGAAGTGGAATAGTCTGGGAAGTGATGTAGTGGAGGCAGGATCCATACATAGCTATAAGAAGAGGTATGATAAAGCTCATGGAGCAGGAAGAGTGACTCAGTAGCGACCAGTGAAGAGGCGGGGCCATGAAATATTACTCGACCCCTGCAACCACAACTAGATGAGTACTACCAACATTACCCACACTCCACCCATTTCACCCTCCCTACATACCAACACCTACCTTACAGGATTATTATGTACATATGTATTTCAGTAGACTATGGGTGAGAGCGTCATTTAGAGATGCTTACTGGATACACTAGGCATTTTCATGGAGTTATAAGCACTTTTAGTTGTTTTTATCAGCATTTCTTCTATATATGCATTTTTTTCCTTTTTGATAGTTTCTGATTTCTCAAGTAAGTTACAAGCAATCCAGAGATTAGATTCATCACATGCCATAAGTCTGTATTAACACTGATAAGTGGTTATTTATTGCATTCACGTGTTATCGTCCATCGCGCTCAACACTGGTTCGACTGCATAACAAAGCAAACTCAAAGAAATCTTTCTTTCACTGAGCCCCTTTACTTTCTGGTGTTCAGGTCAAAGAACTTACAGACTCAGAACTGCACGTCCCGTGATTCATAAAATTCTGATTTCTGTCAAGGAGTTTCCCTCTCCAAATTATTTTCCAGTACAGTTTCAGTGCGTTCAGAATGACACGAAGAGTTATGGGTGACCAACAGGCTAAATCCATTCACCTCTGTCGCGAGTGAGAAACAGAACTTTCACGTTTATAGTTTATATGTCGTGCATACGAGCCTCAGACATGCATGCAGAGAAACCTGATGCTTCTCCACGAGAGCTGTCAGGTGTTGTTGACAGTCAAACGCCTTTTGAATGTTTGTTCGTTTACGAACTCCTTCAATGACCTGAAGCCCTCTCTCTTTCTGCCTTTCTCTCAGAAAACCCAACTGAATTATTAAACAAATTTTACCCTTCTTTCCAGTGACATCAGGATGTGTTACATACGTTTAGTGAGTGAATTGTTACAAGTATAATGATACAGAGGAAGACAAAACAGAAACAATGAAATACTTTTTCTCCAAGGTTGATGGATTAATTACATCTTTATTTAATTTCTACGGCTCTCTTTGTATCTGACTGAAGAAGCCTACCCAAGATACCCAACTGTTGCATATGTGTCAATCTGTAAATATAATATTTAGACTTTCCAATATGAACTAAACGAAAGTTAAATGAAATGCAGATTCCAAGGGCATTTCTTTTAGTGGGTATTTTCTCTATTTACTCCACTTTCATATGTTTATTGGATTTTCACATGTCTTATTGAGTTGACTTTAATATGTGGACTAAAACAAACAAAAAAAACCTCTATTTTAAACAGCAAAATAAAGAAAATTATCTATATTTTTACGTAGGATCTGTATAAGTAACTCCTGTTCCTGTGTTCACGTATATGAAGACTATATTGAATATTCCTTATTAAAGCATCTTCGGTGTTTTCGTCCATGTCAATTTACTGAGTAAACTGTATTAATTAGGTAAATGACAGAAGTACTCAATGCGGCAGAGATTCTCAAAATGGCGGCGGTCACACCTAGGTGTGACCTCCGCCATTTTGAGGATCTCTGCCGCATTGAGTACTACTAATGACTGCCGACAACTTGTTGAAAATGGAAACAAATGCACTCACTTAGGACAGGGAATGAAGTATTTATTTCTCTCTCACCGAGTGCTCGACCTATCTCTACACACAGCTGCATCACACTGCCAGTGTACAACACACCATAAGAACAACACACAAGAGAAGAATCCAACGTTCGAAGTGGACCATTATTACCAGTCTCTCACTCTTGAGATTTAAGTAATTTATCTTATGCTATTATGGTACAATCAGTTTATATATTACTCTAGAATATAAACAGGTGAGTAATTGGGCCTCTCGCTTCTATTTTTTTGCACAGTTGATATCCCGTTTCTGTAGATTTAAAAACATAACTCTCATCAGTTGTTTAAACTGATCTATCGCTCCAATGATTTAAACGCATCTCTCACCAGTTGATTAAACGGATCATCTCTCACTCCGAAGGTTTTAGAATGTGATTTATCTCGGCTAATGTTTAAGCAGGTGATTTCTTATTCGCTAATCTATGGCGTACATATTCATACTGTAACATGGGAACGTACTTCATTTTGACAAATCATTTTGAAAGATGGGCTGCATTTCCAGCAATCAATCTCTCTCACTCTGGTGTTCATACACTGTACATGATGCTTCACAGTGTAATAAACACACGTTAATGGGAGTTCAGTACCCGCATGGAAGCAGAAATAAGCGCGATAGATTGTGCACATATCGACTACTAGCTGTGATTTCCTGACATGCTTGTGTTTGTCTACACCCGGAAACTGATCTCTCAACCACAATGTTTAATGTTGTCAAATGTTGCTTTATATATCACGTTTATAAGAGCTAGATGATGTTTAGTTTCAACCAGTGGATATACGTATGTTTCATACCAGTGTTACTGAAACTTGAGGAGGCGGCGATCGGCAATTTGCCGAATTGGGGAAACTCAAGAGAAAGGAATGGGGAAAATTTGATTAAATAACAACAATAATGCATAATAATGGTTAGTAATTAATAATAATTTATATTTTGTTTTTGTTTTTATCTATCTTAATCGTTATCTTTATTATTTTCAATTAATATAAATTCCATTAACCCGGGTGCATAATAAATTTTGAAAAATTAATTAAAAAGGAGAAGTTCGAAAATTTTGAAAGAATTCCTCGAGTATTGTTTTAGAACATTTTTCAAAAATACTTAAGTAAATAACTGACTGCAATTGGTGGTTTCTGTGCAATAACTGGAGGAAGCTAAAGCGTTTTTCTCAAAGGAAGTCTCGGCTTGATTTTATGTGGTGTAACTTCTGATTTATCAATTAATAAACGTACTGATGCCAGTGAAGTAGAGAATATTTCTTGTGGTTGACTAGAACTTAAATATTTTGTGAATTTTACTTACCCAAAAAAAATTGGGCATGATTTTTCATTGAGAAATTTCAAAAAGAGGGAATACGGGTTATCATGTGATAGTCTCAAAATTTCGACGCCGATAACTTGATAATGGAACTCCTGAGAAGATTCATACACAAAATTGCAGTTAATTTTGGATTATTATTCCCTAGAGGATACCTTTTCGGATTTTCTGTAAACTTTTAAAGCAGATATTTTTTAGCTGAATGCTTGAATTATTTTCTGTTCTAATTTGCCATTATTACTTTAGAAATTTTGATCTCTCAATAAAATAGCTTCAAATCTCCATCGCTAATATTTAACTACACTGAAACTGATACCCCACCCCGCGCTATTTCTATTTAGGGTATTTAGGTACCCGAAATAGAAATGATACCCTTCTAGGTTCGTGCAGCGACCGATACACATCTAGTTGTCTTCTTCTGAGACCTGCGTTTTGTCCGACAGTATTTGGAAAAACCTGTTATTTAGGCAAAACTTACTGGCAACACAAATTCCAAAGAACTGCACAAGAGTCCCATTCATCACGCTGTACATTCACTGCAAATGGTGCTTTCAAAACTGTAAAAACATTTTTCTCAGCTTAGACGTAATACAAGTTTTAATACACAAACGACAAGGTAACAAATACACGAGTAACCGAGATAAAATACACGAGGGAAAAAAAGATAATTAACACGAGGAACAGAATGACGATTACACAAGTGAAGTGACAGATGTACGAAGAACGAATGAAAGAATATACGACGTACAAGATGAAAAACACACAAGGAACACAGTGGAAAATTTCTCGAGGGACAAAGAAAGAAATATAGGAGAGATAATGTGAAGTATTATAGGTGCCGATACAGCAATAGTTTTTCAGTCAACAAGAGGATATAATTAATAAGTTAAGGTCGTATCAGTACAAATAGTTAATTGAAGACAACAACCTGAGCATTAATAGTTATGCCATCGTTAATGAAACAGACAAACAAATGTCAATAAGCGAAAATTTGCAGAGTAATTTGCTGTACGAAGACCACTGAATACTATTTAATGAACTGCAAAAACGCGTGAGAGAAAGATTTGCGTGAGAGTGAAGCTGTGTGTTTTAGTTAACGAATAATTCACACAGGGTTTTAACAAAAGTTCATAAAAATAGTTTATCCCTTCGTGGACGTACAGGAGGAAGTGCTCAAGAGCGTCAAGAGTAGCTGACCCACGCAAATCAAAGTTTAAAAGTTCTCGAGAATTAATATTTGTATGTGATACATTAGGAGGTTAATTTCAGATGCATTTAACTTTTGAGATTTATTTTTTTAAGCCGCCATTGAGTGTTCGATCATCATGGCATTAAGTGAGATATATATATATATATATATATATATATATATATATATATATATATATATATATATATATATATATATATATATATATATATATATATAGGAGGTACCACCTCTGGAACTTTGCTGGTGACCCTCATCCTCAGAGAAGACAATAAACGTACCTCAGGGAAAAACTCGAGGTTCTCCCCGGAGCTGTTTGAATAGTTTCTTCTCCTACCACCCCCTATATATATTACATGAGTACTTTATTAATAGACAGAATACATTGACAGAAAACACAAAACATGAACATGAATACATTGGTACAATATATCAAAGATTATGAATCTCCTCCAGCTCCTCCGAAGCCGGACGTGAGCCCAGTATGCAGCATGGGGAAAAAGGTGAGTGGTGCACTGAGGAGCTTGTGGAGACAGAGAACTTTATCCATGAAAGCAAAGAGGGGAATGTATGAGAGTATAGTTATACCAACACTCTTGTATGGGTGTGAGATATAGGTTGTGAATGTTGCAACAAGGCGAAGGCTGGAGGCAGTGGAGATGTCATGTCTGAGGTCAATGTGTGGTGTGAATATAATGCAGAGAATCCGTAGTTTGGAGATTAGGAGGAGGTGCGGGATCACCAGAGAGCTGAGGAGGGGTTGTTGAGATGGTTTGGACATATAGAGAGGATGAATAAAAATAGAATGACTTCGAGAGTGTATAAATCTGTAGTGGAGGGAAGGCGGGGTAGGGGTCAGCCTAGAAAAAGTTGGAGGGAGGGGGTAAAGGAGGTTTTGTGTGCAAGGGGGCTTGGACTTCCAGCAAGCGTGTGTGAGCGTGTTAGATAGGAGCGAATGGAGACAAATGGTTTTTAGAACTTGACGTGCTGTTGGAGTGTAAGCAAGGTAACATTTATGAAGGGATTCAGGGAAACCGGCAGGCCGGACTTGATTCCTGGAGATGGGAAGTACAGTGCCTGCACTCTGAAGGAGGGGTGTTAATGTTGCAGTTTTGTAGCTGTAGTGTAAGCACGCCTCTGGCAAGACGGTGATGGAGTGAGTGATGATGAAAGTTTTTCTTTGTCGGGCCACCCTGCCTTGGTGGGAAACTGCCGATGTGTTAATAAAAAAAAAAACATACGAAACATGTACGTACACACATACACATGCAAACGCATATTTATTGTTGAGTTTTGCTGCGTTAGAATTGCATCACTCCATCGCTCATGTTATACGAGGACGTCTTTATTGCATCGCGACGCGACTGAAATAAATCAAGATTTTTTTTTTCTATTAATGACTCATCTCGCGTGGGTCAATCAGCACTCTTAACTATTGTTACGGGCTTATAGAGTTTGGTGGTAATACTTCCCCTTCTACATGGATCAGAGACTACAAACAACAGCCTTCTGTCTGGTCTCATAATTGCAGCCGTACACGGTCTCGTGTCAACGATGGTACACGGAATCGCTCCATAACCGTACAAGGTCCCTTTTAAATGACTGTACACCGTGTAGTCTCTACGATGATAGGCGTTCTAATCAACCCGACCGTACAAGCTGTTTCTTCACTGCCACTCAGGGTCTCGTTTCCATGACCTTTCCCGGTCTCTCCTGTCAAGAGTAAACAAATTACAGTAATGTGTTGACACATTCTGTGTTGGGAACATTCACCAACAACTGCCTCCATTATTTCTCACTTAATAAGACAACAATAGAAACAATAGCCTCGACTCTGGCTTATACGTGCCCACTGACAGGACGGTAGTCACTTGTTGCTGGAACAGCCAACTTTAACCACAAAATATACACAATTCTCTATCAGTCAGCATTACTAGTTTTATCCAATAATGATGTCTGATCACCATGTACCTTTATTTGCACTATGTCTTCTTATGATGTTTTGGTATATTTATTTTCTGTAGTTACCATAAATCAACTAATTTACAAAAACACGAAGATCCATACTTTACTTCACTACAATAAAATCTGAGCTCTATATTGTATCACGTGATCTTATTTATCCACTTCTTAAAATAATTATTACGTATTTCTTAGAATCGTTCTTAACATAAACATAACTTTTAATTACCTTTAATTAGCATAATCATTATATCAGTGTTATTACATTTTCAATTATTGGCATTTTCTTTTTCTTACTTATCATAATTTATTATAATTATTAATACCTATTCAGCTTTTACCATCATACAAATTACTTGGAATTTTATTTTTACAAATACATTCAAAGGGATGGGAACAAGAAAAATATTCTTGAACTAATCATTCAAAAAGATTTTACACATTGAATATATATATATATATATATATATATATATATATATATATATATATATATATATATATATATATATATATATATATATATATATATATATATATATTTTATTATTATATATGGAGGTACCACCTCTAGAACTTTGCTGGGGACCCTCATCCTCAGAGAAGACAATAAACGTACCTCAGGGAAAACTCGAGGTTCTCCCGGAGCTGTTTGAATATTTGACTTATGCAGTATTTCTTGCTAAAATATACAAATACTGAATAAGGTAGATAGATATATTACAGGAAATCAATGCAGGTATCGGCAATTTCTTACCAAAAAAAAAAAAAAAAAGGAAGATATATTTAATGGTTGAGCTCGACCTTGTGTTCTTTACAACACTAGCGATCAACCTCACTGTCACACTACAATTCTTCCTAGTTAATGAAGGTTTTTAAAAGCCTTGTATATCTCCATGTAAATTAGTGGCTCCTACGTTGGTTTATGCCACCAGTAAACATTTAAGATACTTCATAGGTGATTCATCTTGATATTGAGACTTACTTCGCTGTCTCGTGTCTCTGTGTCAGGCTTTGTTTCTGTAAACATATTTACTTCACCTGTTTTCCAGTTATTTGCTGTATATGCTACCTACTCACGTATCTTTGCATAAAGATCATTGTTTCTGATTCGTTTAATTATACTTGACTTAACAGTATTATTACCCTCATTTTCTTATATTTACAGCATTATCCCATCTAACAGTATTAGTACTAATTTTCTCGATGGGATTCTTACACCATCACCTAATAGTCTGTTTACCTTTAACAAAGATAATTACTAATCTTTCAGAGATATTAAGTTTCATATTAATTATATCAATCGTGTTTTTCTTTGCTTGTGCTTTAATAACTTGCAGTATGCTTAACACCTTAACCTGGAGACTATACTTCATCAATACTTAAATTTATCGCTTCACCACCAATGAACCTTAAACTTTCACTTATAATGCACTTGACACTTTCAGCTGTTGTTCACCATACATCATATTCATTATTGCAATTTGCATATTCATAAGAAAATAAGAAAGGAGGAACACTGCAACAGGCCTACTAGCTCATACTTGGCAAGCCCATGTCAAATCCATCCCACCAACAAAAACATTTGCCCAACACCTCAGCGCTACCCAACCAATAAACAACCAATTCGTAAGTCCCGCTCAAATCCAACCCCTCTCACTCATAAGAACACAAGAAAGAAGAAACACTGCAGCAGACCAACAGGCCCACAATAGGCAGGTCTCCCTCAAACCCAAAAAAAAAAACCATAAACAAATACGCCTGCTCAACCCACCTTTAATAGTGCCGTGATAACTATTTCACTATTAAAGAGGGTGCTGAAGGAGCTGAAGCACCTGGTTCATCTTCAGGGTACTGAAGGAGACGAAGTACATGGTCCATCACCAGGGCGTTGACGGAACTGAAACACCATATCCATCACCAGGGCACTGAGGGAGCAGAAGCACCTGGTCCATCACCAGGGCACTTAAGGAGGTGAAGCACCTGGTCCATCACCAGGGCACTGAAGGAGCCGAAGAACAATTACACTGTTAGTATAACTATGATAATGCTGCTTATTTATCTTCGTACCTGCTGGCCGCATGCAGTCTATCATACAAACAACACCTCTCTTCAAGACAGCCAGAGGTTTATTTGTAATACTTCTTATGCACGAAGGGCGTTCAAAAATCACGGACTTCTGTTACTCATCACGTCCTTTTTTTAGAGTAATTTTAGAATAATTGAAGGACGAGAGGTGTTGACTACGTGAATGACATGAGAGAAGGGATAGAGTCAGAGTCATACCTGTTCGCAGACGACGAGAAACCAATGAGGAGAATACAATCCGACGACGACCATAAAAGGCTACAAAGAGATCTGAACTGGCAACCAACCTGGTCCAACAAATGGCTCTTGGAGTTTAAATGAACTAAGTGCAAAGTTATGAAGTTTAGGAAAGGACAAAGATGACCGCAGACGGATCACAGGCTCGGGGGTCTAAGGTTGCGTATCAACCAATTTTAGGTAGTAGGTTGGTAGACAGCAACCACCCAGGGAGGTACTACCGTCCTGCCAGGTGACTGTGAAACAGAAACCTGAAACTGTTTTACAAGATGGTAGGATTGCTGGTGTCTTTTTTCTGTCTCAAACACTCTGGATAACAGGTATATCTAGCTACTACTTACACGTAGGTCACACCACACAGGCATGCACATGCATATATATACATACTCACAAATAGGTTTTTCTTCTTTTTCTTTATAGCTCTTGTTCTTTATTTCCTCTATTGTACATGGGGAAGTGGAAAATAATCTTTCCTCCGTAAGCCATGCGTGTCGTATAAGGCGACTAAAATGCCGGGAGCAATGGGCTAGTAACCCCTTCTCCTGTACACATTTACTAAATAAGAGAATTAGAAAAACTTGATAAAACTGGGTTGTTTGAATGTGCGTGGATGTAGTGCGGATGATAAGAAAGATGATTGCTGATGTTATGAATGAAAAGTTGGATGTCCTAGCCCAAAGCGAAACAAAGCTGAAGGGGGTAGGCGAGTTTCAGTGGGGAGAAATAAATGGGATTAAGTCAGGAGTATCTGAGAGAGTTAGAGCTAAGGAAGGGGTAGCAATAATGTTGAAGGATCAGTTATGGAAGGAGAAGAGAGAATATAAATGTGTAAACTCAAGGATTATGTGGATTAAAATAAGGGTCGGATGTGAAAAGTGGGTCATAATAAGCGTGTATGCACCTGGAGAAGAGAGGAGTGTAGAGGAGAGAGAGAGATTTTGGGAGATGTTAAGCGAATGTATAGGAACTTTTGAACCAAGTGAGAGAGTAATTGTGGTAAGAGATCTAAATGCTAAAGTAGGAGAAACATGTAGAGAGGGTGTAGTAGGTAAGTTTGGGGTGCCAGGTGTAATTAGTAATGGGAGCCCTTTGATTGAACTTTTTATAGAACGGGGTTTACTTATAGGTAATACATATTTTAAGAAAAAGAGGATAAATAAGTATACAAGATATGATGTAGGGCGTAGTGACAGTAGTTTGTTGGACTACGTATTGGTAGATAAAAGACTGTTGAGTAGACTTCAGGATGTACATGTTTATAGAGAGGCCACAGATATATCAGATCACTTTTTAGTTGTAGCTACAGTGGGAGTAAAAGGTAGATGGGATACAAGGAAAATAGAAGCAGTAAGTAAGAGAGGTGAAGGTTTATAAACTAAAAGAGGAGGCAGTTAGGGTCAGATATAAACAACTATTGGAGGGTAGATGGGCTAGTGAGAGTGTAGGCAATGGGGTCGAAGATGTATGGAGTAGGTTAAAGAATGTAGTGTTAGTTTGTTCTGCAGAAGTTTGTGGTTACAGGAAAGTGGGTGCGGGAGGGAAGAAGAAGAGCGATTGGTCGAATGATGATGTAAAGAGAGTAGAAAGGGAGAAAAAGTTAGCATATGAGAGGTTTTTACAAAGTAGAAGTGATGCAAGGAAGGAAGAGTATATGGAGGGAAAAAGAGAGGTTAAGAGAGTGGTGAAGCAATGTAAAAAGAGAGCAAATGAGAGAGTGGGCGAGATGTTATCAACAAATTTTATTGAAAATAAGAAAAAGTTTTGGAGTGAGATTAATAAGTTGAGGAAACCTAGGGAACAAATGGATTTGACAGTTAATGTTGATGAAGACAGGGAAGCTGTGATTTTGTGTATAGGGCAAGGAGGAATAACATCTTGTAGGAGTGTGGAAGAGCCAGTTGTGAGTGTGGGGGAAGTTCGTGAGGCAGTGGGTAGAATGAAAGGGGGTAAGGCAGCTAGGATTGATGGGATAAAGATATAAATGTTAAAAGCAGGCGGGGATATAATTTTGGAGTGGTTGGTGCTATTATTTAATAAATGTATGGAAGAGGGTAAGGTACCTAGGGACTGGCAGAGAGCGTATATTGTTCCTTTGTATAAAGGCAAAGGGGACAAAAGAGAGTGCAAAAATTATAGGGAAATAAGTCTGTTGAGTATACCAGGTAAAGTGTATGGTAGAGTTATTATTGAAGGAATTAAGAGTAAGACGGTGAGCAGGATAGCAGATGAACAAGGGGCTTTATGAAAGGTAGGGGTGTGTAGACCAAGTGTTTACAGTGAAACATATAGGTGAACAGTATTTAGATAAGGGTAAAGATGTTTTTGTGGCATTTATGGATTTGGAAAAGGCGTATGATAGGGTGGATAGGGGGCAATGTGGCAGATGTTGCAGGTGTATGGAATAGAAGGTAGGTTACTGAAAGCATTGAATAGCTTTTATGAGGATAGTGAGGCTCAGGTTAGTGTGTAGGAGAGAGGGAGACTATTTTCCAGTAAAAGTAGGCCTTAGACAAGGATGTGTGACGTCACCGTGGTTGCTCAATATATTTATAGATGGGGTTGTAAGAGAAGTGAATGCGAGGGTCTTGGCAAGAGGTGTGGGGTTAAAAGACAAAGAATCAAATGCAAAGTGGGAGTTGTTACAGTTGCTTTTTGCTGATGACACTGTGATTTTGGGAGATATTAAAGAGAAGTTGCAGAGGTTGGTGGATGAATTTGGTAGGGTATGTAAAAGAAAATTGAAAGTGAATATAGGAAAGAGTAAGGTGATGAGCATAACACAAAAATTAGGTGACGAAAGATTGGATATCAGATTGGAGAGAGAGAGTATGGAGGAGGTGAATGTATTCAGATATTTGGGAGTGGACATGTCAGCAGATGGGTCTATGAAGGATGAGGTGAATCATAGAATTGATGAGGGGAAAAGGGTGAGTGGAGCACTTCGGAGTCTGTAGAGACAAAGAGTATAGTTATACCAACACTCTTATATGGGTGTGAAGCATGGGTGATGAATGTCGCAAAGAGGAGAAGGCTGGAGGCAGTGGAGATGTCATGTCTGAGGTCAATGTGTGGTGTGAATATAATGCAGAGAATTCGGAGTTTGGAAATTAAGAGGAGGTGCGGGATTACCAAAACTATTATCCAGAGAGCTGAGGAGGGGTTGTTGAGGTGGTTCGGACATGTAGAGAAAATGGAACGCAACAGAATGACTTCGAGAGTGTATAAATCTGTAGTGGAGGGAAGGTGGGGTAGGGGTCGGCCTAGGAAAGGTTGGAGAGAGGGGTTAAAGGAGGTTTTGTGTGAGAGGGGCTTGGCTTTCCAGCAAGCATGTGTGAGCGTATTTGATAGGAGTGAATGGAGACAAATGGTTTTTAATACTTGACGTGCTGTTGGAGTGTGAGCAAAGTAACATTTATGAAGGGATTCAGGGAAACCGGCAGGCCGGACTCGAGTTCTGGAGATGGGAAGTACAGTGCCGGCACTCTGAAGGAGGGGTGTTAATGTTGCAGTTTTATAACTGTAGTGTAAAGCACCCCTCTAGCAAGACAGTGATGGAGTGAATGATGATGAAAGTTTCTTTTTCGGGCTAACCTGCTTTGGTGGGAATCGGCCGATGTGTTAATAAAATTAATATATATATGCAAAACAATCACTGAACAAATAGTGAACTTCCAAGCCCTTTTGCGATTTCTCACATTATAAAGGAATTGTAAAAATAAAAGATCAGCAGAAGGCATATAAGGACGAGATTACACCTCGCGGTCAACTTACAACAAATGACCCTTTATAATGATGTGGGTGAGGTGGTGAAGGACCTGTCAGACAACAGCTTATATTCCAGCAGAGCTGTAAGATTTTAACTTGTCGAATATATCTAAAATTCTTCCCAAACTTTATTAATAATTAATGAATCTAATTTGTATAATCATAAAGCTATATTCATATTAATTTCAAAACTATTTTTTATGAAACTTGATTCAATTATATTTCGCTCAACCCTGAACCTGCTTGATATAATTTTCTCAGCCTTTGAAAATCAATTGGATGGTTAAAATCTCTCACATGAATAAACAGATCGTTAAACATTTGTCCACTTCTAATGCTATGTTTATATTGTGATCTTAGTTCAAGACTTTTCCCAGTTTGACCGTAATAAACTATCACATTTTTTACAGGGAATCTTGTAGACAGTAGTCAGCATTTCTTGGGGAAATTTTAATAAAAATTTTTTTTTACTTTATCAAGATTTTTAAATACAACTTTGGTTTTAAAATTCCTAAGTAGACAAGGTATATCAAGAATGTTTTGTGAAGAATGATAGTGCACATAAGAACAGTTATTTAAAATTAAAACTCATTGTTCCCCTTAATAATTAACACGTACATCTAAAAAAGGCCATGAGTTATTTTGTTCCAACTCAAAGAGTAAAATTTATGGAATGAGCTAGACTATTTAACACGAAAATGGTTTATATTCTTAGGCATCAGACATAAAATACCAACATATATGTACCACTTAATATAATGTCAATTTCCTCCAACTCCTCTGGATGGCCAAACTGAGACGCTCAGAAAATATTATATGTATTGTAAAGGCGGCCAGAAAATTATCCTGAAATTCTCTACAAAAATTCTGAAGCCGATTGAAATTTAATAAACAAATTGCTTATATAACCGTATACAAACGAAAAATTTACATAATTGTTTATTCACATTATGTAAAAGCTTTAATGATTTGTTCAGAGAAATATATATTTATGCAGTTTTTGATAATGATAATGGAAAACACTATTAACTTATAGTTATTTTTTTTAAAGGTCTCTAATTCCCTTATTTCCCAAAATGATTTTTTTCCTATTTTATATTTATTTTTTACCATTGTTTTGCCTTTCTTAAATATTAATTCTAAAACCAATATTACATGCGATGAAAAACTGGCCGTTATCTAGGGTATCTTACGTGAATATACTCAGTGCAATGTGGAAAATTACGTTAATTCATTATTAACCCAGTATGTTATATTCCAGCTAATATTTTCTTTGCTTATCTCTTTCAGACATTACCTCCAGAGCAATGGGTCCTTTAGGGACAGTGCTTTGGTGTTAGTGAAAGACCTTTTTGTTCACTCATTTTAAACTATTCTTCTCTTCTTGAGATCATAACTGATTACCAACCATTTTCCAGGCATTGAATAACCTTCCGTTTGCCTAGCACCTATCGTGAAAATAGTATTCCTGAGCAAAGATGGAGGAGAGGCTACATATTTATTTAATGCATCAATGTAGCCAACTGGTCCTAAAAATACTCATTTTTTAACTGGGTGTCAATATTCTGATTTATATCTCATTTGAAACTGGTTACAAGGATTAGAAGGGATCTCTGGTCATCACACGAACATTGTAACGTGTATTTGTCACTCCATTAATCGGATTTGTCACAGTAGATATTAGTTTAATGGACTGGATTTGATAACAATATGTTAAGTTAATTAACTGTGTATAGTTCTAGTTCATGTGAAGGTTTGGTAGTTGATGTCTGATTCTAACTCATTGCTGTGGTGGGTGTTGGTAGGTGTTATGTACTCATGGGTGTTGGAAGGAGTTGGGTGTTGACAGTGTTGTCGGATTTTTGAGAGTATGGCAGGTGTTGGTAAGTATTGAGGGGTTAATGGATTTTGGATGTTATTGGATGCTGGTTAATGTTTATGGATGTGGCTTTGGATGCTGGTTAATGTTCATTGATGTGGCTTTGGATGCTGGTTAATGTTCATTGATGTGGTGTTGGTGGGTATTAGTAAGTCTTAGGGAGCTGTGGGTGTTGTTAAATAATGGGTGTTGGTGGATGTTGATAAGTGATGATTAATGGCAGTTAATCTTAGGTTACGGATGTTGATAAATGTTGGCGGATTTTTTGAAAGGTTTCGATGGATGTTCTGCAGATACTCTCTCGAAAACACAAACGTGACACACTCTTGAAACAGATTCTTTCATTGCTTTATCAAAAAAGCACACTACATGCTGGGGAAGGTAATACCAACAACATATACTTCTCCGAAATACATTTTCTTTTGAGAATGATGTTCAACCTTAACATACTAAGGGAACATGAACACTATGTTACCCCTGTCAGACACACAAAACAATGTCGAAACACATTACCTGTAAGGAGATAGTGTTCTTGAAACTGCATCCTGAAACCTCTTACCTGTTGACGGGGGTACTCTAGAGAATTGCATAAAATACCAGGGTACATATTACCTTTACATACACATCCATGAAACATTATTCCTTAGAGGAAGCGATCCTGAAACATCGTATTGCAACACAACATCTTGCAAAACATTACCTAGAAGCATATTGCATTTCTTTCCATGAAACATTCCAACACTCTATTGATGTATATTACCTTTAGTGAAAAGTATAATCTTGTGAGGAAATGGAAGTAACGGTGAAATGATTTGACTTCAATAAATATTACCTAATTAAACATAGTGAAAATAAATTTTTAATGGTCCTACAATGAAAGTATTCATCAAATAAGAATAAAACGTTGTAAAGTTAATACAAAAAATGAGAAAAAATTGGAACGTAACATTGAAAAAAAAGGAAATCTGTGTCATGTCAATTAAAACGAACTTATGAGTAAAAGCTGAGTGAGGAAGATGAGGAGAAAACAGGCTGAGGATGACGACTTTCAGAAATGCGGCGACGAATACGAAGGTCGCAGAACCTGAAATCTACCTGGAGGTTGTCCCGAGGGTCAACGCCCCCGCTGCCCACTCCTTGACCAGACTTCCCAGTAGATCAGGAGCCCCATTAACAAGGCTGCTACACAGTCCAACGTACAAACCACAACCCGGCTTATTGGGCACTGACTTTTTGGAATCTGTTCAGCTTCTTATTGGTATTATGATGCAGAGTTAGCCGCCGAGTCTTTCACATTCGTAGGAAAAGATTTCTCTCTGTGAAGATTTGGGACCAGTTTCAATAGAATTTCCAGGTGTAGATTATGATGTAGCTTCTCGCTTGCATTCCTGGGACTTCAAACGTTCCCAGTAATTAAGCACTTGACTGAGCTAATACGTGCAAGGAAGATTGTACGTTTTCTAGATCTATAGTTTCACTTTAGTGTACAGCAGTATTCCAGCCTAGAGAGAACAGATGTGTTAAAGAGGATCGTTGTTGTCGTGACATTGTCCACATTGTGTGGTAAGAATTAGTTTTACATTTCGTTCTAGCTATTATTTTTTCAAGTGTTTTTATAACGGAGTAGCTGAAATTTGTCTTTATTAAATATTTTGTTTCCCGCGGGCCACTGGTAAAGTTAGCTTTTATTCGCTTGAAGATTTGCTGTGTCTTCAATGGATGATAGTATCATGCCGATTCTGGTATCGTTTACAAAGGAAGACACGGTGCTATGGTCTTCATCTCTGCCTATGTCAGATATAAGGATACAGAAAATAATGGGATGAATACTGTACCTTGTGTAACAGAGGTTTTCACTCTGGCAACCTCCGACTTAGCGCTGTTGACCATTACTCTGTGTTCAATTGGTTAGAAAGTTAAAAATCCATCTGCAAACTTTTCCAGTTATTTCTTTAGTACGCATTTTGTGCGCTATAACACCATGCTCGCACTTACCGAAGACTTCTGAAGAGTCTGTGTATACTATATCTGCGTTGTGTGTCCACTGCATCACGACTGCGTCGTAGTCTTCTGTCTTCCATTTCCCTCTCGTGATGTTTCTGATTGCATTCTTCTTTAATGTGGAAATCATGAAAAGTTCTCGGTAGTGAAGATAGATATTATGCAAAAATATATATAATAAAGGAGCAGAGGAAGTTAACAAAAGTTCATGAGAAGAAGAAACAGAGAAGGGATTGGCAAGTGGAAGACAGTCTCGGGAGAGAATAACACAGTAATCGAGTTGAACCTTGTACACAGTCTAGTCGCTCCTTCTCAGGAGCATGGAACCATCCATCACTGCCGAGCCAGTTGTCATGAATACAGAAATAGCAGCCTTAGCATCTCCGAGACACTCTGGTGATTAAGACCACATTGGTGTGTCAGCATCACAAATATAGTACACAGAACTTGTTGCTCAACCCCCTGTCTCTGATATATACAGACCCAGTCATCAAGACCGCACTGGTGGGTCAACAAATAAAACAGATTGTCAAGATGACACTGGCGGGATAGTATCTCTGATATACAGAGACCATGTAAGTCTTTAAATAATTAAACTTAATTAAAGGCATGTAGCATGCACTAGGATGATATTCAATTCTCTTGTATTTATTGTAACTCCTAAATTTATATTTACAACCACCTAAGATACTGTAAGCAGAACAATTTATCGTTGCTTTATGAATCTTAAGTTAGTATTACGTTATGCTCTGCATATTAAGGGGCTTTCTGCATGCACACCTAAACGTCATTTACCTCTGTTCAAATATTGTATCATTCTGAAATAAAGTATCTTATCTAAGTCCACATTGGCTGGCAAGCGCTACTAAGAAACACAGAGCTGGTCGTCAAAACCTCATTAGTGGGCCATCACTGAGATGCACAAACTTTGTCGTCTAAATTACACTGACGGATCAGCATTACTGAGATACAAAGACCGGCTCATAAGACCAAACTGGTGTGCCAGCATGAATGACATACAAACACCTGGTTGTCAAAATATTCAGGTCTTTCCAGCATCACTGAGATATATAGATCTTGTCATCAAGACAGCACTGGTGGGCCATCATCCCTGAGATACACTGACATAGGCTTCAGACACCCCAAACTGGCCAGCATCATTTAGGTACACGGATCTGGTCGTCAAGAAGACATTGGTGGTAAGCATCACTGAAATATACGTACGTACCCGTCACACATCCCAGCGATTGGTTATCTTGTACTAGAGTTAGTGCTAGTAACAAGAAACACACTAATGTCTCAACCCCTAAGGTAAACCAGTTAACTTCCGTTCTTCTTAGGAATGAGTAAATCAACTATTTACAAGGGTAGTGTGTGCAGAAGTTGTCAGTTTATGAAGGTGAATGCGAGTGGAGAGACGAATGATTGGTGAAATGATAAGTAGAATGTGAAGTTTTACAATGTACACATGACATATGGAAAGCAGAAAGTAAGGAGAGAGAAATGGAAGTTAAAAGAGTTGTGAGTTGAAAAGGAGAATTCGGGTATTTAGCAGCAAATTTTGTTGTAAGAATTTTTTTTAGAGAGTTTTTTAATAAGTTGAGAGCATACGATAGAATGGGAAGGAGAAAATATTAGAAAGATGCAGAAATAAATTTAAAGAACAGTTAAATGTTAAAGATGAAAGGGAGGCAGTGGTTTCATGTGTTGCCCAGGGAAGAACATCTTAAGGAATAAAGGAATAGCCTCATGTGAAAGTAGGGCAAGTGTGTGAGATAATGCATGGAATGAAAAAAAAAAGCATTTGAGACAGATGAGAGTGCTACTATGATTTTAAAACAGGAGATATAAATTTGGGGTTGTTGATGCAGTGGTTCAATATACCTCAGTGGCCACTGGGCAGGAATACGAACCCTTGAACAACCTGAATTCTTGGTAGCATGGATTCAACGTGCTGGAGACACTCAGAGATTATGGTCCATGCTGACTTGAGAGAATAACGCAGATTTTGCAGATTTGTCGAGTGAATATTCATGCTGCGAATCTCCTGTTCACCACAACTCAAAGGTGCTGCTCCATTGGACTGAGATCTGGTGACTTTGGAGGCCACTGGAGCACACTCAACTCATTACGTTCATGGAACCAGCTTGAGATGACATGTGAATTATTACACGGTGAGCTATCCTGCTGGAAGTAGCCATAGACAGATGGGTACGCTGTCGCCATTACTTAGGTAGGTTGCTCATTTGTTTTTATGGGGCCTATTGCTTGCTATGAAAACATTCCCACAGTATTACTCCACCACCACCAGCCAGAATCGTTGACATAGGGCAAGAAGGATCTTTGGATTCATGCTGCTTATGCCAAATTCTGATCCTACCTTCTGCATGTCACAGCAGAAATCACGATTCATCAAGACCAATCGACATATTTCTAATCTTCAGTTGTCTAGAGCCTGTGCCTACTGTAGCCTCAGTTGCCTGTTTTAGCTGACAGAAGTCGAACCAATTTGGTCTTCTGCTGCCGTAGACCTTTCCACTTTCAGAGATACTCTTCTGCATACCACTGTTGTAATGTATGGTTATTTGAGTTACTGTCACTTGTGAGCTTGAACCAGTCTGGCCATTTTCATTATCAAGACGTTTTCGCCCACAGAACTCCCGCTCACTGGATGTTTTTGTTTTTCATACCATTCTCTGTAAACTATAGAGGCTGTTGTGCTTGAGAATACTAGGAGATCAGCAGTTTCTGAGATATTCAATCACCTTGTTTTGGACCAAGAATCACTCCACGGTCATAATCATTTAGATCAATTCTGATGTTTGTCTTGAACAACTGAACCTATTAACCATGTCTGTATGCTTTTAGGCACTGAACTGCTGCTTCGTGATTAGCTGATTACATATTTGCATTAACGATCAGGTACTAACTAGTGACATACAAGTAAATTCGTTCTAATGGCACTGAATGGTGAGTTTCGTACTCAGGACACTGTTGCATTTCTTGCTTATGAAGAATTAAGTGGTAGTGAATGCTGCACTGAAGAAGCACTGGACTGACACGAGCATCCATAATTCTCTGTTATTGATGAAAGGAACTGAGGTTTCAAGAACTATAGGAAGCATCCAGCTGATAACGGATGTTTAGTGTTGTAAATTATTTTTGAAAGATTTAGGGCTTCATGCAGAGAATAGCTGGAGAAACAACAGTGATTTGTAGATATTAGACCATGTTATCACCTTGAGTTTGACCGTAAAATTCCAGGTCAAGTCACTAGATCACTTTCTTCGTCCAATCATGTTGAACCAAGCCTGATAACCATATCTGCGACAGTTTAAACACTGAACAACCGCTGGTCGTACGATTAGTGTTCAGTTTTGCTTAAGATCAGCACAGGTTGTACCTAATTAAGTGAGTCAGTGAATCATGCTGGAGTGAAGGCCTCAATGCTAGGACATGCATCTTCATGGGAGTAATATCTGTTTATGAGGAAAGGAACTAGAGGGTTGTAAGAACTATAAGGAATGTACTGCCGCTAAATACGGAGTAAGTGCACCGTAATTGATTATTTTGAAGTTTAGGTTCTGCAGAGTGTAGCATTGCACAGAAACAACGAGGATTTGTTGGATGTGTAGACCAAGTGTTTATATAGAAGCATACAAGTAAATAATTCTTAGATAAGTGTATGAATAGTTTCTCTGTCATGCATTTAGAAAAGGTAAAATAGGAAGGTTAGGGAAGCAAAGTGGGACATTAGCCAGTTTTAAGGAATGAGCATAAAGGTTGTTAAAATTAGTAAAGAAGGTATATATGGGGTGAGCCTCATGTTAGGACATGCAGGTTAGGGAAGGGAGAATATTTTTACAGCAAAAATAGGCCTTTGATAAGGATTAATGCTATCACCGTGGTTGATTTTATATATTTAGACGCTGTAAGAGACGTGAATGTTAAGTGTTGAGGAGAGGTGTGAAATTAAGAGAAAATAAATTGATAAAAAAGTAAGAGATTGAAAAAATTGCTCTTTGCCGATTATACAGATTTTTTGAGGGACTGAAGAAAAGTTGCTTAGGTTAGTGCATGAAATTGAGAAGATATGTAAAAGAAGGAAATGCAACGTTTAGAGAAAATAGTAAGGTGAGGATACTAGCAAAATATCTAGTTACTGCAAGGCTGGGTATGGAGTATGGAGGAAATTAGTATATTACATAGAATGAGGAATGTATTATATATTTGGAGTGTACAATGTTACCGTCAAAGCATGTGGAAAGAAAAAAATAATTAGGAGCTAAAAAAAGGGCAATGTTTCTGATCATAGCTGTACTATACCTTTTACATGGGTGTGAGTCAGAGCTTTAATCGTTGCAGCAAACGGAGGCTTCAGAAAGTGTAGATGTTTTTTAGAGCAGAGTTGTGAAAAATGTGTGTAGGAATTAGATGTTGTTGGGTAACCACAGATATAATTCAGAGAGCTGAGGAAGGCTTGTTAAGGTGGTTTTGGCAATTATAGATGGTGGAACTGTGTGGATGGCTTAGGGGATGTTTACACTTTGAGTGGAATGAAAGAGGGGTAAATGTCGTCACAGGAGTGGATGGAGGGAGGACGTACTGAAAGCTAGAAGTTTCAGGATTCAGCAGGATTGAGTGTGAGTGTGTTAAATCAAAGAGAAGGCTATTTTTTTTAAGCACATAGTGACGCTGGACTGTGAGCAAGGTGCGATTTACGAACAGGTTCAGAAAACTGGTTACCAAGTCTTGAGTCCTTGAAGTGGGAACAGAGTACCAGCACTCGGAAGGAATGATGGGAATGCTGCATTTCGAAGACAAAATAGTTATTGAATGAATGATGTTAAATGTGTTACCTCTCAGGGTGACGGCCGGCGTGTACACGGCATATCTTCGATTGAAGATATGTTGTTGCAATGTACACTTTAAGAGGAGCTAAGATTCGAGTTGTACTTTTCCAGTTCTCCAGTGTAAACTGGTGGGAACACTGGCTTACAGTGTAAACTGGTGGGAACACTGGCTTACAGTGTAAGCTGGTGGGAACACTGGCTTACAGTGTAAGCTGGTGGGAACACTGGCTTACAGTGTAAGCTGGTGGGAACAATGGCTTACAGTGTCAGCTGGTGGAAACACTGGCTTACACCGGAGGGCTGAAGCAGACCCGTCCTCCAGTAGGAAACCCTGTTTGGTCAATTATGCTGATTGGGTGTTACTCTACGTCGAGGTTTCTTGAAAAATAACAGAGAAAAAAATATATAGTTTGTTCCGGTTGCATAAACTTACTACAGCGCCTGTGTTTGGAAATTATAGGAAATATAAGGGACAATATTAACAGTTATAGTAAAACAAATATGTGACAGAAACAAAAATAATATTTTTAAGAGCATCAGTAGCATCAATTGGGACAATATTGAAGGAAGCATCAGAAAACGCAACAATGGCAGCAACATTAGCAATAACAGGAGGAACAATGCTAGCTTAGAAAGTAGCTTCAGCAGATATATTAATACTAGAAACAGCACAAGGATTAAATCTTTTTGTGGCAGCAAAGGCAGAAGCAGAAGTAGCAACAGCAGTAAGTAGCATCAACAGTAACGGCTACAACAGCAAGCTTTAGAAGCGGTTAGTATTAAGTGGTTGTAGTCAGCAGTATCAGCAACAGTAGCAGCATATGTTAAAGAAGGAACAACTAGCAAAATTATTAGTATTAGAAGCATCGATAATAGTAACTGTGGCAATAATGTTAACTGTGACCTCAAAAACGGGGAGGAAGCAACATAAGGGTATCAGTATATTTATGAAAACATTCACTCGTATATGGGTGGGAGTTACGACTTTGTGGCTCTTAACTTAAATAAAATGTCCTGACTCCTAAAGGCTGCTTGCTTAACCTTCTGTCTATGGGTAATATTATTTAACACTGAAAAAAAAAAACACTTTAGGGCCAGCATGTACCAACATATTAAATGTGGAACATTAATTAGTCAATAATTTATTATAAGGTCACAAAAACTCATCTATATAAAAATATACTATATTAATAGTAACGTATATACAACCTATAATCTACTCTACTACATCACGATTACTCCAGTTGACATTAGCTCATTAGCAGTGATACTTGTGAGTAAAATAAAATATATGAAAAAATATAAACAGGGAGGCTCCATGACACAACGTCCCCTTCTATGTACCAGCAGCGAAAACGCCCTCCAGTAGGCTCCCAAAACTTAAACAGGCCTCTGCATACTAGGGCCTTACAGATAAACATGAGAGCACTTAAACAAAATTATCTATAGTATATACCAAAACTCACCGAACCGCCTACTCACACTAACGCCAACCCATGACTTCACCTCAGCCGCCGTCCCTCACATAATAACTCTCAAACACCTCATCGGCTCCTGTTCTGGCCGCACCGACTGACCAGGAATAAAACGCGTCCAGTTTCAGTACAATCCAGGAAGTATGGAGCAATATTTTATACAATATTTTTTAGTGCAGCACACTGCGTAATAGTGAGAATCATGGGTGGTGGATGTTGCAACAAGAAGCGTGGAAGCAGTGAGGGTAATGTGTAGTGTGAATATTATGCAGAGAATCTGTTGCTTGGTGATTAGGAAGAGGTGCGGGGTTTCTAAAAGTATTATCCAGAGGGCCGAGGAGGGGTTGAGGTGGTTGGGACATTAGAGAGGATGAATCAAAATAGAATGACTTTGAGGGCACATAAATTTGTAGTGAGGGGAGGGGTAGAGGTTGTCCTTGGAAAAGTTTGAGGGAAGGTTTGTTTGTGAGGATCTTAGACTAACTATAAGTGTGCATGAAGGTGTTAGCAGCGAGTGGAGGCAAAGGGGTGGGAATATGTTGCAGTTTTTAACCGTAGTGTCGGCGCACCCCTGGCAAGACAGTGATGGAGCGAATGATTATGAAAGTTTTTTTTTTTTTTTCGTTTCGGGTCACCCTGCCTCGTTGGTAAAGGGCCGATGTGTTAATAAAAATAAAAAAAAAATCAGTATCCTGAGTTTATGAAACATTTACATAGTTTACTCTCCGTAAAACATTTACAGTGTCCTCTCTCTATGAAACATTTACAGTGTCCTCTCTCTATGAAACATTTACAGTGTCCTCTCTCTATGAAACATTTACAGTGTCCTCTCTGAAACATTAGTGTCCCTCAGAAACATTTACAGTGTCCTCTCTCTATGAAACATTTACAGTGTCCTCTCTCTATGAAACATTTACAGTGTCCTCTCTCTATGAAACATTTACAGTGTCCTCTCTCTATGAAACATTTACAGTGTCCTCTCTCTATGAAACATTTACAGTGTCCTCTCTCTATGAAACATTTACAGTGTCCTCTCTCTATGAAACATTTACAGTGTCCTCTCTCTATGAAACATTTACAGTGTCCTCTCTATGATACAGTTTCAGTGTCCTCCCCTATGAAACGTTTACAGTGTCCTCCCTCTATGGTACATTTACAGTGTCCTCCCTCTATGGTACATTTACAGTGTCCTCCCTATATGGTACATTTACAGTGTCCTCCTCTATGGTACATTTACAGTGTCCTCCCTCTATGGTACATTTACAGTGTCCTCCCTCTATGGTACATTTACAGTGTCCTCCCTCTATGGTACATTTACAGTGTCCTCCCTCTATGGTACATTTACAGTGTCCTCCCTCTATGGTACATTTACAGTGTCCTCCCTCTATGGTACATTTACAGTGTCCTCCCTCTATGGTACATTTACAGTGTCCTCCCTCTATGGTACATTTACAGTGTCCTCCTCTATGGTACATTTACAGTGTCCTCCTCTATGGTACATTTACAGTGTCCTCCCTCTATGGTACATTTACAGTGTCCTCCTCTATGGTACATTTACAGTGTCCTCCCTCTATGGTACATTTACAGTGTCCTCCTCTATGGTACATTTACAGTGTCCTCCCCTATGGTACATTTACAGTGTCCTCCCTCTATGGTACATTTACAGTGTCCTCCCTCTATGGTACATTTACAGTGTCCTCCCTCTATGGTACATTTACAGTGTCCTCCCTCTATGGTACATTTACAGTGTCCTCCCTCTATGGTACATTTACAGTGTCCTCCCTCTATGGTACATTTACAGTGTCCTCCTCTATGGTACATTTACAGTGTCCTCCCTCTATGGTACATTTACAGTGTCCTCCTCTATGGTACATTTACAGTGTCCTCCCTCTATGTACATTTACAGTGTCCTCCCTCTATGGTACATTTACAGTGTCCTCCCTCTATGGTACATTTACAGTGTCCTCCCTCTACGGTACATTTACAGTGTCCTCCCTCTATGGTACATTTACAGTGTCCTCCCTCTATGATACAGTTACAGTGTCCTACCTCTATGATACAGTTACAGTGTCCTACCTCTATGATACAGTTACAGTGTCCTCCCTCTATGATACAGTTCACATTGTTCTCAGTCGTAGAAGATTTCCCTCCAGGCCTTGTGGGTGAGGTTCCTGGATGCCGTTGATGGGCTCTTGAACCAAGGAATAGGACTTATCTTCCTCTTCCTTGGATCGAATTTGAATGCCTCTCATTTCTCGTGCAGGTTTAGGGTTTCCCATTAATAAAATTAATGTTTTTGAAACATTTAGCTTTCCTCTGTTTAGTAAACAACGACATAATTCTCTGAAACATTTGCACTGTCCATTGTCTATTAAACAATTACAGTGTCCTGTCTTAAAACAATCACTCTGTCCTCTGTTTATGGAACTTTTATATTATTCTCTGTCTAAGAATCATATACATGTTCTCTGTTGAGGAAGTAGGTACAGTGTCTTCTGTCTACATACTGTTTACACTGCAGTCTGTGTCGGAAACATAAGTCACATGGACTCGAATTCCCTCATAAATCGGGCGAGACAATATAGCAAGCATTATGGTTCACTGATGAAGGATTCACAGAATGATTTGAACCGGCAATGATCCTACAGAAGTACGAATATCCTGTATGAGCTCCAATTGGCATTTAATTCCCCTTGAATAATACAAATGTTGATAACAGAGTTGCACTGCTCCCATGCCACTTTTCTGCTTATTGCTCTCTCCTGAATTAACTGAAGGCATAATACTGACAAGGGAAGGGACTAAAGGCTTTTACATTCACCAGATTCAGATGCCAGATGGAAGAGGACTGAAAGAGGAATTTAATGCATTATGTGAAGAGATAGAAGAAAAGATTATTGGAGGAAAAGAAAGAGCTGGATAAAGTACAATAGTAGCTGGAGAAAATATTCTAATTATAAAGGATATAAAAAACTGATGGAGGAACAACATGGGTTGAATGGAAACAATGGAAGATAGAAGGGTAAAATAAAAAAGAAAATTTCTCGTACTGGCCAAGAAAATCTAGAGCGAAGAAAAAAAATAAAAGAGGAAAGACACTGATCTCTGACTATCTCTGGACTTGATGAGGTGAATGGTAATACAGGCTAAGAAAGATGGGTGGCCGAAAAATAAGATATCAGAGGATAAGTACAGAGTAATAGAAGGATCTCACTCGGCAACATATCCCCAGTCAAACTGATCATGAGAAGAGATCAATTTGACACGAATACGAGACAGGAACCACTGTTAAAGGGTATTGACAGAACATAAAATAAAAAAAATAATAAGAAAAAACACCAACAATCACGTGAAGGAAAAATCAATAGATAATAACAGGAGTGAAATTTCATCTTCTAAGTATACACCACTCAAAGTCTCCCATGATAACGACTTGAAAATCGAAGGAAGTAATAGGGTGAACAGGGAGAGGCAGCTCGAGGGCCGGGGAACAAGTACACAAGAACACAGGTGGAATTAGAAAACATAGTTACAGAGAAGTCAGGAAATTATTTCCTCAACCTCAGGTCAAGAAATAAAATAACCTGGACAAAGAAATGGTAAAAGCAGGATCTAAATATATTTTTAAAGATATGATAGACATCACGAAGCCAGTGTAGTAGTGATAGTTAAGTATTTTCTACGATCAGGTCGGGGCGGGCAGAGTGCGTCGCAGCGGAGGCCGCCCATGCTGAAGGCTTTGGAAAATGTCCGGAGCGATGACTCTGGCTGCAGCCCTGACCGTGAGTCATGAGGCTGGAAGCAATCACATATATATGAGTACATATAGACGAGTGTGTGCGGGCCTTTTATATACAGTACACACAGTAATATGAGTGAACGTTTTGTTTACTCGTACTTCTAACTGGCTTTAAAATATTAATGATGATACATTTAATAAGTTTAGTGCGAGAACATACAAATTCGAAATTTTACTGAAATATATTGATAAGACACATATGCAACAGTTAGGTACCTTTATCCTGAAACATTTCGCCTACACAGAGGAGGTAGCAGAAGCAGTAGTGGTGTAAAGACGTAGTGTTGAGGTGGTCAGTCCCTCAGCCTGCAGAAGACTTCTGCTCCAGAGTCTGCAACAATGTGAAGCTGAAGCAACAGAACGGAGGCGGAGAAAATCTTGACGACACAAGAGGTGGGACTCACTAGTAGAAGGTACTTACTGAGAGGCAAAGTAGCAAACCTACTGGGTATGTCTTTTCTTGACTCCGACCGTTCTTACTCGTAACAACTGGTCATGCAAAAAGTTGTCGCGAATGTCCTCTGTACTAAGATACCGCTATGGTAGTGCCTGACAGTGTGAATATGATAATGGTATACCATTATCCTATTTACTGAAATAGTTAAGAACTTGAAATCCTTGGAGTCAGATCAATTCCTGGAGAATGTCTTTTCCGACTGGCTTCAAACCCTAAATATGGGTGAATCTTCATAGAAAGTATTTTTGTGTTAATTTTGTGCTGTGGGGGTCCCTATTTGTCGTTTATTTTGCCACTTTTATCAGATTAGATCTTTTAAAAAAATCAAAATCAAATATAGGATTGTAGAGAATTTTAGAAATAACGTAAATAAGTAAAAAATAAAAAAAACAAAAATCTTATTTTTCGAAAGTTTCTCAGAAACAATATTGTTTGTTTTCTCACGAATTTTCGTTAATTTCCTAAGAACACTTTATTCGTCTGGCTTAAAAAAAAATTAACGATTGTATAATGTATCTTAGGCAAGTCATTGGACTTGCCTAAGATACACGTGTGGGTGCCCTATGCACAACGCTACATACTTCATTCCCAAATTTTGTTACCGTGTGATAGGTGGAGATAAGCTCCTCTGATAAGCACCAAAATTTCAATATTTGTTGTGTTCTTGATTCGCCGGTACTCTCCCGGTCCGGGTCTTTTCCAGATGGTGACCCGGCTTTGGCTCCCTGTCTTGGGAGTGTCTTGAGACCTATGTCTCCCATGGGAGGAGGTACAAGTACCCCCTCATCTTCGGGACCAACTGTCCCCAGGCCTAGCCCCATTCCCCGCCCTCACGGGGCTCGTAGGGAGAAGCTAGGCCTCTGGGCTGCCATCTTCCCCGCCCTAGGAGGGCTCGTGGGAATAGCAGTCTTGAGAGCTGAAGGTGGTAGCAAGCTCTGAATTTTTTTTCAAGATTTGTTTATCCCACCTAGACGAAAGTTCGTATATATAATGGAGTGTTAATGCCATTTTGCCACTTTTAATATCGAAATGGATTATTTTTTAAAAGTATTGCATTATTTTGCCTTGATGCTTGTGAGGGCTCTTGATCCAAGGATCAATTTGAATGTCTCCCATTCCCGAGGCGCAATATGACACCTACGGGTTTATCGCTTTCATCTGAAAATTTACCATGTGACAATTTTTATCCCAGGTAAAATCAACTTAACGTTCTTTTAACTTCTATGTTCTAACGAGACCGTTGGTAACTTTTTTTTAAGGTACACTAAGCTTTCATAGGTGTAGGCCATTCTTTGAGAAAAGTTTGGGTTAATCTTGGCCTTTGGACATTCCATTTTCTTCTAAAATAAATTAGAAACATTAAAATACGGCTTTTGATCAGCGATAATTTATTTGTTCTATGAATGTCCAAATTTACCTTTTTTTTAATAAAATTAGAATATTAATTTCCGTATGATGACTTGTGAATGCCTCTTCCGATTTCTTTCAAACCTTCATTAGGGGGAACAATCACTCATCGTGCACTGAACGAAATTCACTTATTTTCATTATTATAATGATGAAAATGAGAAAACTAATAATAATGATTATTACAAATAATAATCAGTGATAATAATGAAGAATACTTTCGATATAAATAGTTTCATCAAAACAATGGGATCTCATTACACTGTAAATTAAGCCTCTAATGAGTACGGACAACTGGAGGCAAAATATGTAAATTAATTAGCAATTCTCTGAGCCTCGTTAGCTACGATTTATGTTTTTTTTTTTTGCCTACCCATTTTAACTAAATTTGTTGAAAAATTTCAGACAAATGACCACTCTAGACATTATGTTGCCTTCTGTAATACCACGTTAATATTTACATCCTGTTCAAAATAGTGGTTTCGCTCTTTTATTATACGTGATTTAGTTCACAGTAGATTTTGTGTTATCTGTTACTGACGAAGAGAGATAGATAGATAGATAAGAGAGAGAGAGAGAGAGAGAGAGAGAGAGAGAGAGAGAGAGAGAGAGAGAGAGAGAGAGAGAGACTACTTACTAATAAACAAATATTTGTAGTACTCTGTTCAATACAATTTTTTTAAAATTACAATCGCTGCAATATTTACCTCCTTTGATGCATTAAATTGATCAATCAGTACGATTGAGATGAAAAATATTGTGTTACTCCTTCCACTTCACTTTTTTTCTCAATTTGCAACCGTGGCCTTTAGTTATCCGTGTTCCACGTACAAAGTAATCTTTATCTCCTCTTTCATGGTCTTCCTAGATTATATATGTGGCTATCAAATACCGTGGTCATTATTAATGCTTTCACCCTTCCTTCGGAGTTCATATTGTCTAACTCTGATAGATAATCTGCAGCTCTACTCTGGTTGGGAGTGCACGCAATCTGTAGGTCTTCTCTGGTTGGGAGTGCACGCAATCTGTAGGTCTTCTCTGGTTGGGAGTGCACGCAATCTGTAGGTCTTCTCTGTTTGGGAGTGCACACAATCTGTAGGTCTTCTCTGATTGGGAGTGCATACAATCTGTAGGTCTTCTCTGGTTGGGAGTGCACGCAATCTGTAGGTCTTCTCTGGTTGGGAGTGCAAATAATCTGTAGGTCGTCTCTGATTGGGAGTGCATACAATCTGTAGGTCTTCTCTGGTTGGGAGTGCACACAATCTGTAGGTCTTCTTTGGTTGGGAGTGCACATAATCTGTAGGTCTTCTCTGGTTGGGAGTGCACAAAATCTGTAGGTCTTCTCTGGTTGGGAGTGCACACAATCTGTAGGTCTTCTCTGGTTGGGAGTGCACACAATCTGTAGGTCTTCTCTGGTTGGGAGTGCACACAATCTGTAGGTCTTCTCTGGTTGGGAGTGCACACAATCTGTAGGTCTTCTCTGGTTGGGAGTGCACATAATCTGTAGGTCTTCTCTGGTTGGGAGTGCACACAATCTGTAGGTCTACTCTGGTTGGGAGTGCACGCAATCTGTAGGTCTTCTCTGGTTGGGAGTGCACGCAATCTGTAGCTCTACTCTGGTTGGGAGTGCACGCAATCTGTAGCTCTACTCTGGTTGGGAGTGCACACAATCTGTAGGTCTTCTCTGGTTGGGAGTGCACACAATCTGTAGCTCTACTCTGGTTGGGAGTGCACACAATCTGTAGGTCTACTCTGGTTGGGAGTGCACACAATCTGTAGGTCTACTCTGGTTGGGAGTGCAAATAATCTGTAGGTCTTCTCTGGTTGGGAGTGCACACAATCTGTAGCTCTACTCTGGTTGGGAGTGCACACAATCTGTAGGTCTACTCTGGTTGGGAGTGCAAATAATCTGTAGGTCTTCTCTGGTTGGGAGTGCACATAATCGCTGCATATTCCAATTTTGGGGTAAATTAAGTTAAGAAACACCTTTCTTACCATTTCATCAATTTATTTGAAATGTATTTTATAATTTGCTGGTGTACCATGTCAGTTCTTTCCAAGCGGGAGGACTTCAAGACCTGGGGTCACAAGTTGGTCAACTAGGGTCACTAGGTCAATTTCCACTATACTTCAATCACTTTTCATAATATCACAAAGATAGTAACTTTAACTTGGCACAAAAATCTGTTAGCGTAATACTTAATATCATATTTTGTTGAGGAGTCAAGACGCACATGGGACTGATTTTTACTAGAATACGAATAATCACCTCTACTTAGACACCATGTCATATATGGAGGTAATGGATCTGAGAATGGATGAGGAAAGGGAGGGAGGTGTGGATGGCAGGAGCAGCCCTTACCAGGTAATGGATGAGATGCAATGGAGACTTACTTATGGAACCTCATTACACTACGCTAAACTTCACACTCTACACCCACCTTCTACCTTATAGCAGAATATACCTCACTATTACAGTTTATTAATAATTATGCAACAATACACTTGGTTGAAGAGAAAGGGATCGGATACTAAGATAATCTGGGGATAGTACACAGTTTGAGACAGGGTATACAGTTTGCTCACGACATCGGATATTTCATTTACAGAATAGAGTCAGTAGTGCAGTTCACCTCTAAGAACTCGGTGAGCCTCTAGCAACAGGTCCCAAGACCCACACTAGTCTTAGATACGTCCTCCGGTAGAGAGCACTGCACCAAGCAAGCGCTCTGCCCCAGTGTGTCTCAGGTATCTCGCTTGAAGTCTTCCTGGAGGGCATTCCGGGATCAACGCCCCGGCGACCCGGTCCACGACCAGGCCTTCGGGTGGATCCCGGCCCGGCAAGAGTTTTGCACCTGGCCAGTTCTCTGCTCCAAATCCCTCTTTTAGTTGTTTCCTTGAGATTATATGATCCTACAGACAACCCCACTTAACTCCAACGCTCCGGGGTTACCCTCCAATGGAGCACACCACGTGCGCTTTACACAAAGATACGAGAAAAATCACATGAAACTGCTCCTTCAGCAATGTTCGCTTACCCGTGTGAACTGATCCAGATTAACATTGGTCAGTAATCGGGACCTGCTAATATTTATCATTAACACCACACGTATGTTCGATTACGTGCATGTTGGACTGCCAGCAGGAACAGCCTAGTTGATCAGTCCCTGATTTACCTGGAGGCCTGGTGAAGGACTGGGCAGCGGGAGCGTTGACCCTTTTTCTTTTTTTTACACAAATTTTACAGGCTAAGAGCTGTTATCCTACCTCAGCTCATTTCAAAGCCCAGCCCTATCTAAGGTATACTACCACATTCAGGATGCGACCCACAACAGTCTAATAACACCCAGGTACCTACTTACTGGTAGGTGAACAGGGGCAGCAGGTGAAAGGAAACATGCCTAACATTTCCACCAGGACAGGAATCGACCCACGGACACACAGTATGTGAGCCGAGCGCGCTACCAACCAAGCCACGGGACACTCTTGGAACGGCCTCCTGGTAGACTCAAGATTGGACAGAATTTCTTGTATTTTCCTCTCAAACAAAATTCTTTATTCTATTGTAACAATTTTACTTTTAATTCTGATAAATATTGCAGTTTCCATTGAGTCTTTCTTGGGGAGATGTAACAGTCTTTCAAAAAGTCTTGGTAAACACAATCTGCCCATCCATTTCTTTGAACAATTTCTGTTACATTGTCATGATAACAAGAATATTCAGATTGAAAAACAAATTATTTACCAGTTAAGTGTTGACTACACTTTTCTCCTACGATATTTTCTAATAATTTTACAAAAACTTTTACCAAAAAAAAAAAAAAAGCCTATAGTTTAAAGGGCCTATCTTCCATGAGCTGAAATTTAACTTTTTATAGTCAAATCCTTTTGGACTCTGTCTTAAAAGCTAAGACGCTATCCCGTCTGTCCTTCTCTTCTTACATTTATATCCTTATTTCTAGACTTCTTGATTATCTGTCATGTTTGTTGATTGATCTGCTTCTACTTTGATTTCAATCCCTTCTTTTTTTTCATAGTATTCCAAACACCTTCTATTAAACTAGTCTTTATTATTCCACCTCATATATCTCATTCAAAGTCTGGTGAATTACATTTTCATACACATTTTTTTTTTCGTTTCCCATGTTCAAATTCCCTCCATTCTTCGTGTAAACAATTTATATAATACCTTCTCTCATTCTACTTGCCTAATTTATAAGCAAGTGCATAAGAAACCTCTCATTATATTGAGGAAATCTATTGACCATTATCAACAGTTCCAGCCTTATAGTTTGCCCAACTTATTATTTTATAGTTAGTATCTCCATTTATAATATTTTTGTTTCCTTATCACGGTCACGTTTCATCAGTAGTGAGGAGTGAGTGAGTGAGTGAGTGAGTGAGTGAGTGAGTGAGTGAGTGTGAGTGTGAGTGAGTGAGTGTACCATTTTCCTGAAGTTGGACTTCCAGATTAGAACAAATTGGAAGGACATCTGCCTCGTACTCAGTAGACGGAGGATCAAGCCTCCACCACGTTTTGTGCTAACTAGCCCACATGGGTTTAGCACTAAACATGAATTAAGCATCTTTATGAAGCCGAGTACCTCCCATCGTTTATCTGCTTCGCCTGCGGGTGTTTAACATTTCTCAATATATATCGCTAAAACAAAGACAACAAGAGCAGCAGCAGCAGCAGCAACAACAACAACACTCTTGTTATTGTCAAGAACGCAGATGTTTTCTGTTAAAGGAAAAGATAGTATAATGTTTATCCCTTCCTCTCTCTCTCTCTTTTTCCCTTCTCAGTTTTGCGTTATCAGAGTGTGTTAGTTGTGCTTGACTTCACTGTACCTATCTTGAGTTCTGTTTGTGGTGTCGTCACTATACCTGTGTCTGGTGAGTTCACTGTAACTTCACCTGCTGAAGTCACTGTACGCGCGTTTGGTGTGGTCACTGTAGGTGCATCTGGTGTGGTCACTGTAGGTGCATCTGGTGTGGTCACTATACCCGTGTCTGGTCACTATACCCGTGTCTGGTCACTATACCCGTGTCTGGTCACTATACCTATGTTTGGTCACTACCCGTGTCTCGTGTGGTCACTATACCCGTGTCTGGTGTGGTCACTATACCCGTGGCTGGTGTGGTCACTATACCCGTGGCTGGTGTGGTCACTATACCCGTGGCTGGTGTGGTCACTATACCCGTGGCTGGTGTGGTCACTATACCCGTGGCTGGTGTGGTCACTATACCCGTGTCTGGTGTGGTCACTATACTCGTGTCTGGTGTGGTCACTGTACCCGTGTCTGGTGTGGTCACTGTACCGTGTCTGGTGTGGTCACTGTACCGTGTCTGGAGTGGTCACTGTACCCGTGTCTGGTGGTCACTGTACCGTGTCTGGTGTGGTCACTGTACCCGTGTCTGGTGTGGTCACTGTACCCGTGTCTGGTGTGGTCACTGTACCCGTGTCTGGTGTGGTCACTGTACCCGTGTCTGGTGTGGTCACTGTACCCGTGTCTGGTGTGGTCACTGTACCCGTGTCTGGTGTGGTCACTGTACCCGTGTCTGGTGTGGTCACTGTACCCGTGTCTGGTGTGGTCACTGTACCCGTGTCTGGTGTGGTCACTGTACCCGTGTCTGGTGTGGTCACTATACCCGTGTCTGGTGTGGTCACTATACCCGTGTCTGGTGTGGTCACTATACCCGTGTCTGGTGTGGTCACTATACCTGCGTCTGGTGTGGTTACTGTACCCGTGTTTGGTGAGACAAATGTACCTGTCTTTGGTGTGGTCACTGTACCCGTGTCTGGTGAAGACTAAGAATGTCTGGTTAGGTCACTGCAACTGTCTTATAAGGGCACAACAGGTGTCTGGTGTGATCATTTTACTTTTGTCCGGTGTAATCACGGTACGTGTCTTGTGAGGTTACTCTACCTGTGTCTGTTAAGGTCATATCACATGACACACGAAATCATAACACGATTCCAAACAAACCTAGATGAATGGTTCAGCGGTTAGCACACTGGCCTTGTGAGTTGTAGGACTCGCCTGCCATGGGTTCGACTTTCACCCCTTCTGTGATTAATTACAGCACCTGTTATTTGAGGTCACAGTTGCTTCTCTGACTGTAAAATTGAATTCAGTGTTGGAACAATAGCTAGTTACTGAGTATGTGTTAAAGGCGAGACTTACAGCAAGGTCAGTAAGAGTGTGCTAGGACGTTATATATGTCGGATGTGAATTCTGCGCGATATCTGATTAACAGGACTTTCTATTACGATGTGGTGAACTGACAGTTTGATCTGGCAATCCCTGCAGAGAGGTGTCAGGCAGAGCTAAGTACAGAAACAAACAAATAGGAGTCATCCAGTTGACCAATATGGAGAAGCTATTGCTCTACCTTTAGTCCCCACTCCAATGACAAAAGCATTGCCAACTGTCATACAGGGCCACCGCATTCTCTATACGTGACAACCCCACAATGGATCTCACAGTAAAAATAAATCAAAGCATAGGATATTCGCCCAGATGTGCTAGCAGCATCTGGATAGTAAAGAAGGAGGGCAAACTATCACTAATACTTGCATCTGCAGGTGACCTCCAGTAATACTGCAAGGTCCAGACAACCTCCCTAAACAGCACCAGGTAGTCTACCTGGCGGACCACTCACACCTCAGTTCTGCAACTGGTGGATTGAAGGAGGGGTAACAGGCAATGACGCCTTCCATAATCCACCAGAACAACATTTAAAGAATGGGAAAAGCAGCCACTACGTAAAGCAAATATAGATTGTTGAAGGGGAAGAAGGGTGCTGGGTGCTTAGTCAGGTTAAGCCTCTCTACCTTCACCACCACATTAAAATGACCAAGTGTTGGGGAGGTTCTTTGTCTGGTATGGCCACTGTACTGTGGTGAGGTCACTATACCTTTGGCGAAGTCACTGTACTGTAGTGAGGTCACACTGTCTGGTAAAGTTACTATTCTATGATGAGGTCATTGTTTTGTCTCTGACGAGGTCACTGAAAAGTACTGAGATATTTTCTAAACCCGAATCTAACTTTAGAAGGTACCATTAGTAGCTGCAGTGATCAATTGCAGCAGCTTGAACGTAATATTTTGCCTTGAATACTGGAAGTAACTTGAGGATCAAGGTAAAATAAAAATCTAAGCTAGTAATTATAGAGGCGTTCTTCAATATATTATGTTAAAACTGTGCCTTAAAGTAAATTGAATTTGACACGTTTGCAGGAATGAATTAAAGATTTGAAATTTAAATCAGGAAATTTGACTTGTCTAATCTTACAGCTTATCCTGGGGATAGGACTGAATGATGCCAGGGTATTAGTGCTCACAATCCACAGGCCTACACACACATGTCTAACTTTATGATTGACTTTTGCAATAGCATGTTAAGAATGAAAGAGATAATGAAGTTAATTCATCAGCCATTTTTGTAGCTCCAGCTCAAATTGCGACGGCCAATTTGAAAGAGAAAGTCCAAATCCAAAATGGGAGTAAGTCACACCATGAAGAGGCTGTGACGACGGCAACGTAAGCGGCAGTTGGAGCAGCGGCGGCAGCATCAGTGACGATGGCAGTTATTGGCGACGGCTGCGGCAAAGACAGTAAAGAAAAAGGCGGTGCCGGAGGTACACACGACGGAAGCGGTAGAAGCAATAGCAGCAGAGACAACAGCGGTGGTGGCGGCAGCATCAGCAACCGAGGAATGCTGTGAAAATCAATAACAATAGCGTCAAAACCTTCGGTGGCAACAGCATCAGCAGCAGCATTATGCTAAGACGTATTATAGCAAATAATATACCACAAAGTTCTACTATTATTTCACTTCATACCACTCTCTGACTCATGTGCCACAACCACTTCTCCCACGACCCACTACAACTACTTCAACTTCCTGCATTACCTCTTTCATTACTATATCCACTTCCTTCTTTTATTTTTGTACCTCCCTCTCTCCCGTCACTGATCTCCTCTCGTATAAATACTGGCTCCGTTACCTTCGTCTGTTAGTGTGTCAATAGACAATGGTTCATGTCGGAGCGTAAAGTCATAAGTTTCTTTCTAATATGTGCGGGTTATTTGTGTATTGTTCCAGTTAGTGTATTGTGTCTTTTTATTCTTTATAAGTCAGTTAATATATGTAGACAGGAGTAACGGCATCAACGGATGCGCAGCTCTGGTAACGGCGGTTCCAACGGCGCCAGGAACGGCACAATCATGCCCTCAGCTCCAGTACAAACCATATATACACATAACCCGTTGCAAGTCACAGGAAGTAAACAAAAGTAAATTATGATAAAAGGGATTTTTTTCCATTCTAGTTAGGCCAGAGAAAAATAAAAACAATACTGGGTTCTTAGCTATGTTTGCCTACTCTAACCTTTTTCATCCACGTTATGGCGACCCAGCATTAAAGGAGGAAGGGAAGGAACACACATAAAAATGAGCAAGTATATTTTACACCAATGGAGAAATATCTAAGAAAAGTGTTTATAGAATAAACAGACACTGTGCATAGCGTTATGTATAATAAATATTTATGCCATAGTTTTTAAAAAAAAATTGAAATATCCAGAGCTAATTTGAAATAAATGTCCAACTATGGGGGAGATAAAAGTACTAAATAATAAAAAATGTTCTTGAGATGGCTTCTCATCAGGGTCATCACCGTTCCACGCAATAAGTTAAAACATATTTTAAACAGAAATAACAAGTGTTTATAGAGACAAAACACATGATATCGTACTCTCATGGTGTGTTACGTTATTATTGCATTATGAGCAATGTTGCTAATGAAGGCTTAGGCTTAGGGAAAGCGTTAGTCATTTATAGTTTCATATAGATGAAAGAGTACTGTATAATATTACTGTTAGAGGAAGAATCAACTACACATCCATCAAAATAAAACCATATGGTAAACAATCATAAAGACATTTTTATCATGAGACCAGAAAAAGTGCTTAGAATTGAATGATGATAATTCGCAGCACCTGTTTCAAGTTAATTCTATTAAGTGCGACAGAACAACTTTACATGATTTACAGCAAAGTATATCGAAATGTTTAGACTGAAAACAAAATTACCACGTTTTTGAAACGCAGATTTAGTATGTAGCAGGAAAAGGAATGAATCTGAATTCAACCTTCAGCAATAAAAATGTAGCCGTCTTGTTCAACATAAGAAGAGAAGCAATTATCACCCCGCTGAAAATCTAGATAAAAATTTCTAAAGAGGAACCAGAGTGAAAAGTACTAAAAGTGGTTAAAAGTTGTGAAGACAGAGCAACAATGTTACTGAGAAAGCGAGGAAAACGAGATGTAATCGGATCTCAAGAGTCAAAACAAAAGAAATAAGTAAAGGGAAAGATTATTGAAGAGTATAAATTCTACAATTTAAACAGCGTGTGTTTAAGTATCTGTTGGTTAATGAACTGCACCGGAGTTTTAATTATTACATTCACGAAATTACGTTAAACGGTAGGGCCAGTCAGCAATGTATGGTAAGAGGTGCTTGATATGAGAGGTAAAACGTGGTTTTAATGGTGATTCCGAGAGCGAAAAAACAAGGCGCTGAAGGAATCACATCATTAAAAGAAGATATCTTATAAAAAAAACCAGACTTTCCCTGTACATTGGATAAGTTATCTTGAGAAAGAACAATTCTCAAGTAAGAACAACTCCAGCTATGTTGGAACGAAGCATCTGAAGCTCCCGTAGCTAATGAACAATTACAATAATATTTTACGATATCCTGATATCCTCATTACCCTACTGAAGTCTCCCAGCTCAGGCTGAGTACCACCAAAATTTTAATGTATCTAATTTTGTTAAATTATAACCGATGAACAGTTAACTTGGACGTAACAGGTATAAAATACTGATAAATTGTAAAACAATGACAGAAAGACATAATAGGTGTAATATAAAAACTGCAATTAAATCTGAACCTCATGCTTGTTGGTATGAGGCAGAATTGAGGAGTGTATTTCCTGAATTGACGTGCGTATTTCCTGACCATTTGAATCACAGCTGAGGTCAAGTAGAAATACCTTTTAATCACCTTCCACAGCCAAGAAATTTCGGAGCAATCTCCGTGTCATGGACAGAAACACATCTGAATACAAAGAATAAAACAGCACAATACTGTGACTGGAACAGTACACAAATAACTCACACATAATTATATTTAACTTAAGACGACGTTTCGGTGCCAAGTGAATCATTAACTAGTCGCGATACATGGACACAGAGGGTGTATATATACACCCTCTGTGTCCATGTATCGCTTGTAACGGCTTGTCAAAGCTCCTGGAGAGCGAAACGTTGCCACAATAAAATGTCACATTAGTTGCATTTGTGTCCTTTTACTTATCATTAACTTCTCACTCAGTTAATGCTCCAAGGCGGACCGAAACGTCGTTATAAGTTTCATTCTCCTATGTGTGGATTACTTGTGTATATCTGAATATATTGGAAAAGTATGACCGTACTATACACCACTAATGTTCATCAAACGTTTATGCTCAACCGTATTCTCTCAACACTATTTTTTACCACGTATACTATCACACAGTTCCAGAAAAGCTTTCAAATGTCCGTACTCCTAACCAACCTCTGTTCCCCGGGTCACCTCTTCACAAGCAAGGAATCAGAGAACAGACTCCTAGACAGTAACACGTGTGAAAATAATCTCAAGTGATATCACTGATAATAATATTCCGAAGATTAAACGTAATATCACCGTTCATCTGTAAACTCGTTTCAAATGCTGTTTTCCAACAGTATTTAGATTGAGAGGTCAGAATAAATTTCGTTACTATTATACATTATTCAACGCAGAGTACACCGTGATACAGATACGGGGAAACAATCAGCTGGCAGGACTCCTCCTGCTTGGTAAGATCTTCAACTTAAAAGCACATCTATTTCCTCCCACATCTTTTCCCTCCCACATCTTTTATCTCCCAACAACTCTCCTCTCCTCCACAGTTCTTCCTTCTCTCCCACCTCTCCCCTCCTCCACACATCTCCCCTCTTCCACACCTCTTAAACCTTCATATGGATATGCTCAGATCACTTGCACATCTACGGTCTTCACTGTCCCTTTGTATTCCTAGGTTTCCCCAGTAATCTCCATAGACTTAAAAAACATGGTTTTGAAGAAAAACGTTGTCTCAATGAAGTGTTCATTCTACCTTTGGCTCTCTTTTGCAACAGATAACTTGAAAGCTGTTTCTTTGTGGGCATCAGAGAGGATGACAACGTACTTTTTAATATTTAAGATGGACGTTACATTGACAGATAACTAACTTCTTGAAATATAACGTGAAACGATAATCTGAGGAGTAATATAGTCAGAGAAGTTAGAGGAGAGTCTATATATACAGTACATTTAACAAATGAGAAGAAAACAGTTTGGAGTCAGAATGCACCATAGTTCGGTTACGGTAAATCAGGGATCCCTTGACCAGTAAGCCAGGGACAGAGCCAGGTATACCGAGAACTGGTAGCTAGGTATACCAAGAACTGGTAGCTAGGTATACCAAGAACTGGTAGCTAGGTATACCAAGAACTGGTAGCTAGGTATACCAAGAACTGGTAGCTAGGTATACCAAGAACTGGTAGCTAGGTATACCAAGAACTGGTAGCTAGGTATACCAAGAACTGGTAGCTAGGTATACCAAGAACTGGTAGCTAGGTATACCAAGAACTGGTAGCCAATATTTCCTTGAAATTGAGAGCTCCGTATGCCAGAGACTAGAAGCCCCTTATACATACAAGGGACTGAAGGCACTTATGTCAGCAAGAAAGACTTTCTACAAGACTGAACATAAGGAAGTGACTGCCAGGAAAAATGTACTAGATTTACTATACAGTGTGAACCTGGTTTGCCTGCGTGAGGTACAAAAAATGATCAGTATAAACCTTGCATTCAAAAAACACGGACTGTGAAACTGAGGTTGATTAAGAAAACACCCTCCAGCAAAGTTGGTGGGGTTTACAAGGTCCCTTGTACCCAGTGTCCTCTCTCATATATTGGTCAAACAGGTAAACTTCTGGAAACCAGAATAGCCTAACATAAATACTCAAGTCAGAACAGGGCAGGAGTCGAACGAAATCTTTAACCACGTTAGATCCTGTAATCACCCACCAGTTACCGTATGTAACTCAAATTATGGGTTATACAAGCTCGATAGCTATTTAGTACAGTCTATTGTACACAAATTTAAACAACAATGCTATACAAAATCACAGGATTGTTCATTATGCCAGGTGGTTTAGTGGCGCTCGACAAGTGTCTATGCACCAAAATATCATGCTACGTCTGTCGTGTATGGTTGTACAAGGCATTTAGCAGTTACTGTACCATATATTGACAGGTACACAAGATTACGTGATAGCATAGGTAGTGGTGTTAAAGGATATTCGTAGTAGAAACTTTAATCAGAAATATTATGGGAATGGTATAGAATATTCCCAAGTAAAGCATGTTAATCGATACTGAGAAGACTGGTAGACAAAATTTTGGAATAAATGAGTACCCCAGACCAGGACATTTAAACGGACAAAAAAACACTCTGTTTTATTTTATTAATTGAAAAGGTTACACAAAATAATATCAATCCATATGTATAATATCCACTGTGAAATGTATTTTCTCAAGTTACTTGACCTGTTTTAAATGGCTAGAAAAAGCTTGGAGCTCACTATTATAGCCCATAAACCCTAGTAAATTTACACATTATCCTCCACCCCTCACTCGTTTCATCTGGCAAGTTTGCATGTGGCAGAAATGTTCGACACGGCGCATATAAGAGGAAAGTCTTCTGAACGATAGCTATGGTATCACATTTCTGAAGGATGGAAAAAAACAGTTGCAACCACAAACTAATTTCGGCAGAAATCAGTCTCTGATTATGTAACGTGAACTTTGTTGCAATGAATGTTAATGTTTTACTATTATATATTAAATGTAATTACTTTTACAGTAGCTGGTCTCCACCAAGGCTGGGCAACAAGGAAACACCGTCACACTCACCCTCGCTGGGTTCCTGCAGAAGAACATAAGAATGGAGGAACACTGCAGAAGGCCTACTGGCCCATACAAGGGAAGTCCTTATCAAAACCACCACTACCTAAGAATTTATTCCCGTACTCACGACACCAATCAAACCCAGCCCCTCCCGATAACCCACCAAGCAACAACATCCTAGGCAAACTGCATGTGTCCTCTAGAAGATAACATTTGAATCCTATTGCTGTAAATGTCGACACCATATTTTTCATCTTCAAACAAAACAGCCGGGTTCCCTTTAACCTTTCATGGATATTTTCTCCCATTTTGAGAACGCGTGAGATTTTTTTCCATTCACTCACATTATTATACACTTAAACAAGCTCACGACGCCTACTTGAGGCCCAAGCACTCTCTAAAAACCATCCTTACAGCGTCCATCCATCCCTTCCTCGGAGACCAGACAAGAGAGGATAACCTACATAGGTCAGAGCATTACGTAAATTTTGAGTCTTCCTCTGTTGTAAGGTCTTCTACATATTCACCAGTTTTACATTTACAAATAATTTCAACTTCTCGACTGATAATTTGTACCAGGAATTGGTGTTTTTCCCATCTGCATTCGCTCAAATTTCATTAGCTCCCATGCATATGGAGTTTTAGGACCCTACGAGTTTAAAGCTTCCTCGTGTAATAATAATAATCACTCTCTATTTGAATTACTTAAATGTCTCCTCCTGCTGGTATAATTTTTCCAAGACCATTTGATCTAATCCCCTTTAATTTTTAAACTATTTTATTCGTCATATATTGTGTCTTCGAAAGATTGTATTATCGTGGGATTCAATCCTTCATTATTTTACATACTTGATGGATCTGACAGTCATTTGTTTTGTTAAGTAGAACTCCATACCAAAGAAGCATTTTTAAAAAAATATGTTACATTTATTAAAATTAAATTTCCAGTGTTTTTACCTCAATATATCTGACATTTTGAAGTTTTCACTGTGTATTAAAGATTTTTTTTTTTTAGAAGAAAAATTATTATTTTTCTTGACGTGTAAGTAACTTTGAGCAATAAATTAACAAAAATAAAAAATGCATATTTTTTGACATAGCATACCATGTTACATTAGCTATGAACGTTCATATATAGTTCATGAAACGTTGATTAAATTAGAACCAAAAAAACACACGCACAAACACACACGCACAAGCACGCGTGATCAAACCCACACGCACAAACACACACGCACAAACACACACGCACAAAAACACACGCACAAACACACACGCACAAACACACACGCACAAACACACACGCACAAACACACACGCACAAACACACGCACAAACACACGCACAAACACACACGCACAAACACACGATAGACTCAGAAGTGTCTCTGTTCGCAGATGATGTGAAATTAATGAGGAGAATCACATCGGAAGAGGACCAAGCAGGACTTCAAACAGACCTGGACAAGCTTGACATCTGGTCTAGCAACTGGCTTCTCGAATTCAATCCCACCAAATTCAAAGTCATGAAGATCGGAGAAGGACAAAGAAGACCGCTGACAGAGTACAGGCTAGGTGGACAAGGGCTACAAACCTCGGCAAAGGAGAAAGACCTTGGGGTGAGTATAACGCCAAGTACGTCTCCGGAGGCACACATCAACCAGATAACTGCGGCAGCATATGAGCGACTGGCAAACCTAAGATTAGCGTTCCGTTACCTTAACAAGGAATCGTTCAAGACACTGTACACCGTGTACGTCAGGCCCATACTAGAATATGCAGCACCAGTCTGGAACCCACACCTGGTCAAGCACGTAAAGAAACTAGAGAAAGTGCAAACTTTTGCGACAAGGCTAGTTCCACAACTCAGGGGTCTGTCCTATGAAGAAAGGTTGAGGGAAATAGGACTAACAACACTGGAGGAAAGAAGGGTCAGAGGAGACATGATAACGACATACAAAATACTGCGGGGAATCGACAAGGTAGACAGGGACAGGATGTTCCAGAGAGGGAACACAGAAACAAGGGGACACATCTGGAAGCTGAAGACTCAGATGAGTCAAAGGGATGTTAGGAAGCATTTCTTCAGCCATAGAGTAGTCAGGAAGTGGAATAGTCTAGAGAAAGATATAGTGGAGGCAGGCACCATACACAGTTTTAAGACGAGGTATGATAGAGCTCATGGAGCAGGGAGAGCAGAGACCCAGTAGCGGACAGCGAAGAGGCGGGGCCAGGAGCTGAGTCTCGACCCCTGCAACCACAATTAGGTGAGTACAATTAGGTGAGTACACGCACAAACACACACGCACAAACACACACGCACAAACACACACGCACAAACACACGCACAAGCACACGCACAAACACACACGCACAAACACACGCACAAACACACACGCACAAACACACACGCACAAACACACACGCACAAACACACGCACAAACACACCAAACACACACGCACAAACACACACGCACAAACACACACGCACAAACACACACGCACAAACACACACGCACAAACACACGCACAAACACACCACGAAACACACACGCACAAACACACGCACAAACACACGCACAAACACACACGCACAAACACACACGCACAAACACACGCACAAACACACGCACAAACACGACAAACACGCACAAACACACGCCCAAACACACGCACAAACACACGCACGCACAACACACGCACAAACACACGCACAAACACACGCACAACACACGCACAAACACACGCACAAACACACGCACAAACACACACGCACAAGCACAAGACACACGCACAAACACACACGCACAAAACACACGCACAAACACACCGCACAAACACACACGCACAAACACACAGCACAAACACACACGCACAACACACACGCACAAACACACACGCACAAACACACACGCACAAACACACACGCACAAACACACACGCACAAACACACACACGCACAAACACACAGCACAAACACACACGCACAAGCACACACACACAAACACACGCACAAACACACACGCACAAACACACACGCACAAACACACACGCACAAACACACGCACAAACACACACGCACAAACACACACGGACAAACACACACGCACAAACACACGCACACACACGCACACACATACGCGCACACACGCACAAACACACGCACAAACACACGCACAAACACGCACAAACACACACGCACAAACACACGCACAAACACACACGCACAAGCACACACGCACAAACACACGCACAAACACACACGCACAACACACACGACAAACACGCACAAACACACACGCACAAACACACGCACAAACACACACACAAACACACACGCACAAACACACACGCACAAACACACACGCACAAACACACACGCACAAACACACACGCACAAACACACACGCACAAACCACACACGCACAAACACACACACGCACAAACACACGCACAACACCGCACAAACACACGCACAAACACACGCACAAACACACGCACAAACACACACGCACAAACACACGCACAAACACACACGCACAAACACACACGCACAAACACACACGCACAAACACACACGCACAAACACACACGCACAAACACACACGCATAAACACACACGCGCACAAATACACACGCGCACAAACACGCACGCACAAACACACACGCACAAACACACACGCACAAACACACGCACAAACACACGCACAAACACGCACAAACACACATACAGGAGCTTTGACTCGACCCCTGCAACCACAACTAGGTGAGTACAACTAGGTGAGTACACACACACGCACACACAAACACACGCACAAACACACACGCACAAACACACACGCACACACGCACAAACACGCACAAACACACACACGCACGCACAAACACACACGCACAAAAACACACGCACAAACACACACGCACAAATACACACGCACAAACACACACGCACAAAACACACGCACAAAACACACGCACAAACACACACGCACAAAACACGCACGCACAAACACCACGCACAAACACACACGCACAAACACACACGCACAAACACACGCACACAACACACACACACAAACACACACACACACGCACACACGCACACACAAACACACAAACACACGCACAAACACACACGCACAAACACACACGCACAAACACACACGCACAAACACACACGCACAAACACACACGCACAAACACACGCACAAACACACACGCACAAACACACACGCACAAACACACACGCACAAACACACGCACAAACACACACGCACAAACACACACGCACAAACACACACGCACAAACACACACGCACAAACACACACGCACAAACACACACGCACAAACACACACGCACAAACACACACGCACAAACACACAGCACAAACACACACGCACAACACACACGCACAAACACACACGCCAAACACACGCAAAACACACACGACAACACACGCACAAACACACGCACAAACACACGCACAAACACACGCACAAACACACGCACAAACACACGCACAAACACACGCACAAACACACGCACAAACACACGCACAAACACGCACGCACACGCACAGGATACAAGCCTGGTCCAGTAAATGGCTCCTTGGATTTAACCCTGCCAAATGTAAAGTCATGAAGATCGTGGAAGGGCAAAGCAGACTGCAGACAGAGTATAATCTAGGTGGCCAAAGACTGCAAACCTCACTCAAAGAAAAAGATCTTGGGGTGAGTATAATACCGAGCACATCTCCTGAGGCACACATCAATCAGATAACTGCTGCAGCATATGGGTGGCTGGCAAACCTAAGAATAGCGTTCCAATACCTCACTAAGGAATCGTTCAAGACTCTGTACACCATATACGTCAGGCCCATACTGGAGTATGCAGCACCAGTTTGGAACCCACACCTGTCAAGCACGTCAAGAAATTAGAGAATGTGCAAAGGTTTGCAACAAGACTAGTCCCAGAGCTAAGGGGATTGGCCTACGAAGAAAGGTTAAGGGAAATCGGCCTGACGACACTAGAGGACAGGAGGGTTAGGGGAGACATGGTAACGACATATAAAATACTGCGAGGAATAGATAAGGTGGACAGAGACAGAATGTTCCAGAGAGGGGACACAACAACAAGGGGACACAGTTGGAAGTTGAAGACTCAGATGAATCACAGAGATGTTAGGAAATATTTCTTCAGTCACAGAGTGGTCGGGAAGTGGAATAGTTTATTAAGTGATGTAGTGGAGGCAGGCTCCATACATAGCTTTAAGAAGAGGTATGATAAAGCTCATGGCGCAGGGGGAGAGGTGACGGCAAGTAGCAGCCAGTGGAGAGAGGCGGGGCCAGGAGCTACCTCGACTCCGACCCCTGCAACTCCCGACAACATCTTCAGGCACGAGTACAACTCCAGAGCTCCGAAGTTCACCAACATTTAGGCGAGCATCCACACCTTCAGCCCAACTGCACAACCATCTTCACGCCACAATCTACATCTTCACGCCACATCTTACACAATCTTCACGCACAACACATCTTCACGCACAACACATCTTCACGCACAACACATCTTCACGCACAACACATCTTCACGCACAACACATCTTCACGCACAACACATCTTCACGCACAACACATCTTCCCCCATCTCACGCACAATCTTCACCACATCTTCACGACAACATCTTCACGCACAACACATCTCATCGCAACCATCTTCCGAACATCTTCACGCCAACACATCTTCACGCACAACACATCTTCAAGGCAGAATCAGCCCGAAGCATGATCCTGCAGGAGAAAGCACAGCTGAGGGCGAATCAGGAGTACCAGAATGTATACCTAGATCAGGATAGAAAGCAGGAAGAAAGGGAGGCCCTGAAGGAGACGATAAGAAAGCGCAGAGAGGAGAGAGAGGAGGAGACAGCGAGGTAGGGAGGACACCAGGCCCAAGCAGAAGGACACACACCCACCGGAAGCACCCATGGAGGGCCTCCAACCACACCCACCGGAAGCACCCATGGAGGGCCTCCAACCACAACAACCCCAAGGCAACCATACATTTTAACACACACATCATTCCCCCCGTCCCCACCCCTGCAACCCAAAACCCACTATCACAACTACCCCCCCTACCACAAACCCCACCCCACCAACCCATGCAGCAACCCCCTATGGACACCCTGCCCACACCCCCAAGATCCCCCCGGGGCCACAGTATTGGAAACGAGGTTGAAGGTTTGGTACAAAAATGCAGATGGAATCACGAATTAATATGAAGAGTGGAATGAAAGAATAGATGAGAAGTTCAAGGACATCATAGCGGTCACAGAAACTGAACTAAATGAGGCAATAACAGACTCAATCTTCCCACAGGGATATCAGATCCTGAGGAAAGATAGAAGGAGCAGGGGAGGAGGGTTCGCACTGCTCATAAGGAACCATTGGAGATTCGAGGAAATGGAAGGAATGGAGGTGTGTAGA
>WNWK01007317.1:0-5000 GCA_009830355.1 Cherax destructor | reverse complement strand
CATACATGATCTCAAAAAAATGCACAACCTACTTTTCAAATGAGTAAATGCCCCCATTGTCTCCCTGACTTCATCTCTATATATTCATTTCGTTTTCAGGTCACCATGATCATTCACCCTATATACTTTTTTTTTTTAACTGTTATAAGAAAAAGGTCAAAAGACCGAAATGTTTTCAAAAATATGTTCTAAGTTTCTCCGTGTTTTTTGTTCTAAGTAAAAAAACCCAAACCATTTTTTTTTATAGGGGTGGACCGGTAAAACCCAGGGGAAAAGGTCGTCATATGACCAACTCCAACTGCGGGTCATCATATAACTGAACGTCGAAAACACTCCCCCTTTTCCCGCAAACCTTATTCCTAACATTTTTAAATAACATAGAATGTCTTTTCACTCTCTGGTTCAACTCTGCATTGTCGGTAGTGGTCGCATCAATCAGTAGTTACGTCTGCACTGATTTAAAGGGTGGGGTAAGAGTTTTCCCTTTGGCATCTGGCTTTTACTCATTCAATAAATCAATTTCTGATATGTTTCCAACCGTATGTTTCTATGACGCATGATTAAACGTATGTACAGACTATATGAACGTTAATCGTCTTATGAATTTTTTGAATATACGTGGGTTTTGCAAGAAACTTTCAAACTTTATTTTTTCAAAAGTATGTTTATAACTAATAAACCATGTTTATAACGTGAATATAACCTATATTATATACTTATATAATCTATGTTATATAACGTATGCTAAAAAAGTCTGAAAACTCTGTTCTAAAAAGGTACATGTGTTTTATAACGTTTATTTTAAATTTAAAGTTCCTTTCTAATTTTACAAAATATCAACCCTCAAAAATGCTGCTTGACCCCCGTAGTTTCCTTAATCAACAAACCCTGGTGACACGCACGACCAACACTTCTGCAACAACTCAACAACTAACTAATGAAATTTTTTCCCAGGTTTTCCCTGCCCTCCTGGGCCCCCATACACACTTTGGGAATAAAGTCTAGAAAAACATGCGGGACTAATCAGGCTTTTTGGGTATTCTGGTGTGCCGGTGGTTATTCTGGGGGATTGCTGAATTTGGTTTACTTGTGGGTTTTTTTGGGGTTTTTGTGGTGTCTTTGGGGACTTGTTTACTTGTGGTGTATTGATTTTGTACTTGTTTTTGGTGTCTTGGTGGTGTACTGCTTTTTTCCTTTTTTTGTGCTTTCTGGTGCCCACTTGCTGGTGACCCTTTTGCTGGTGTACTTGCTGGTGTCTTGGTGGGGGTTAAACATTACCCATCTAACTTCTCCAAATATACAAACATCCCCTATACATTGTTTATTTTTTTAACACACCAGTTTTCCCCGAAACAGGGTGAGCCGAAAAAAAAAACACTTTCTGCTCACTCCTCCATCCCGTCTTGTTACAGGCGTCCCTGCCTGCATTTCAAAAGCCAACATATCCCCAGCTTTCAGACCGCAGGCCTGTATTTCACCTCAGGACTCAAGTTTGGCTAACGTGTTTCCATGAATCCCTTCATAAATTTACTTTTTCCACCTCAACATCACCTAAAGTCATAAAAATTTCCTCACCGCTCCTAACACCTCATGCACACTTCGGAAGTCTAAGTCTTTCAAACCTCTTTCAATCCCCAAACTTTTCTAAGAAAACCCCTCCCCCCTTCCCTTCTTGATTTCCCCTCCAGTCATTATATTTTGTTCCTCCTCTCAAATGTCGAGCCATCTCAACCCCTTCCTCAGCATTCTGGATAATACTTTTACAAACCCTGCTCTTCCTTCTAATCTCCAACTACGTATTTTCTGCAGAATATTCACACCACATGGCCCCGACGACATTTCCATTATATCTAGCGTTGGTACCACTATACTCTCCTTTTCCTCTTTTTGTTTCCCTGGTTTGTTCTTTGTCTCCACAGACTCCTCAGTTCCCCCCTCACCATTTCCTCTCATCAGTTATACAATTCACCACGTCCTTCAAAGATCCATTTGACTGAAGTCCACCTCAAAATATGAAAAATTCAGATATCCAATGAATCTTACCAAATTTTGTTATCCTTATCCCTCGCTGTTTCATATGATCCATTTTTTCCTTCTTTTCTTACCCTCTCTTTTCTTCAGAATCTCCCGAAAACAAGGGTCATCAGCAAAAAGCATCAGTGACAACTCCACTTTATGATAGTTTCTTTTATCTTTTAATCCCACACCTCTTCCCAAGCATTCTCTTACAACACCATCTATAAATATATTGAACAACCTGTGGCATCACACATCCTGCCTAGGCTTACTTTTACTGGGTATAGTGCCAACCACAGGTATGTGGGGCATTCCGCTGTGCCTCTTTCTCTCAGTCATATATTGGCTGGTGCCTCCGACTACCACACTCTGAAAAAACTTACCCTATTTCTCATGTTCCTGCCCTTCAACATTGTACAGCTCCTGATGACACTGAGAAGTGTGAAAGTATTGAGCTAAAGATTTCACCCCCGTGGATTGTTTTTTAATATATATTATATATATATATATATATATATATATATATATATATATATATATATATATATATATATATACACAAGACAAGAACGGTGATGAAAATCGTCACTCAAGATCTTCACCGTCAACGCGTCATCAGTAGCTATGCAATGTTGCAAGAAAGCTACGAATAAAATGAGAGGATGTTTGATCTAAGGAAGCGTGGTCACGCCAGCCAGTTCCTATCATATATGGTCAAGACACAGACACTGTTCGTCACCCTAGGCATCCGTCCCTTAACACCTCCTCATTTGGAGCAGGGTAGAGAGGACATCCGAGATTTACGGAAAGCGAGAAACAGATTAGTAGGAAATTTAATAGCCATTAAAGCTACCTAATCTCCGTCAACAAGTCATGTGACATAAGAGATTAGGTTGCTCTATGAATATTACACATACAAAACAATGCAATTATATGTAAACCTTCTAATTCACACAAGAGTCGAATTGTCTCATTTGTCAACTTAAAGTAACGTACGTTTAGTAACGTTGCAGTCATTAACTTTGCGTACCTGTAACAGGTACGGTATCGTTATGCATCTGTACTTAAATAGGCTTACTGCTATTGGTATTATCGGTATAATAAATTACCAGTATTTATAATATATTATCTTCAAGGCGTGTGGAACGGGCCTTGAAGTAATCCAGAGGAGGCAGAGTGCAGAGGCATTGACTCCTAGTGCTGCCAGTTTTGTCAAGAGTCTCTGATGCCATATTCGGTCGAAGCACCAGCAATCTCCAATTGCTACTACACAGTTGATCTTGTATTCATTAAGCGAATGATGCCACGTAGTTGAGATCCTTAACAGCAGATCAGCAACATAATAAAGAAGCGAGTGGTAGTCTAAAAACGTCATTTACCTTGAAATTATTTCCTCAAGATTCTTGTCAGTGATTGACTGGAGTAACACTGGACTGTAGTTGCTGATTTCCACTTTACGTGTTTTGTGGACAGTGACTACTCTATTTCTCTATTATAGGCAGTGATAATACTGCAAGTTAAGGATTATGCTTGTTGGTATTTACTACTCAGCAGCCTTGACCTACCTTTATCTGGGACCACAGCTTTCCTTGGTCCAGGGATTAGAGGAGACGTACCTCTTACTATCTTACTGTCTCCTTTGAGAAGTTTGACATAGTTTTGGCTGCTAACAAAGATGGTTCCCTGACTAGATCAGGAAACTGTATCTTGGCAGCAAAGTGTTCAGTATAGAGGTCAGCTTTTCACTGATTGTTAATTGAGACAGTCCCATCATATCTGCTAACCCCCTCCCTCCCTCCCTCCCTCCCTCCCCCCCCTCTCTCTCTCTCTCTCTCTCTCTCTCTCTCTCTCTCTCTCTCTCCCTTACCTCTAAAGTAATTTGTTATCTATATATTGACCACTCCCCTTCAATTACTTTCCGTTTTGTGTCTTTGGCTTCCTTCCACCAATACCCATTATATTTTCCCAGTAATTCCCTAATTTATCCTTTTCCCCTTCTCATTGCCGGTGGAAAAATGACTCTGCCTTAAATTAAGTAACACTAAGGAAATTACTTTGATGGCACTCAACATTATTCATTCTGGTCCCCTTCCCATAATATTTATTTTATTTTTTGAGTTGCGCTAACAGGGACATGTATTGCCAGGGTAACATGAGGTAAGCAGGTTTGCTTACCCTAATCACTAGCAGTATTTACTGTCCTATCACTAATAGATTTTTGGTCAGTTTTATAATTTTAGTTTCAGTAATGAAGATTAAGATAACATAAACAATAAAAAAATAAAAATAATAATAATAATAATAATAATAATAATAATAATAATAATAATAATAATTAAGTATATTCTTTAAAATATATAATTTCTATGATTTTGTGTTTATTAAAATATTTACTGTTCCTTCTTTTTTAAAGGTACTAAATCTAATAAATTATTTTCTTGTTGTCATTAGCATTTTTCATTAACATTCTATAAAACTTTATAAAATTTTTTTTTTTTTTTTTTTTTAAATTTTTTTTGGGAAGACATATATATACAAATATATTATACAGTGCCATGCCATTTTCTGAAACAAAGCTTATATAACAAAAAATGCAGTATAGAACAAAAGTTAACATAACAACACCCTTATCAGTTAACCTGGGGTAATAAAATTAACCATGAACAATAAATGCATAGGTAAAGGGACAACATGCCATGTCTTACGTTAACCCTACATGTCATTACAATGACATGCTGAAATAAAAATTAACTACTCAACATATTAAATCGGAAAACAATCGTACTTTTTGTTGAGAGTTTTAATTGAATTTCCATTAAGGAACATAATTATACCAACACATACAAGACACTACCCTGCCAAGACAATTAACACAAAATCCATACATTAACATCACAACCAGTATAACAGAAATGGTACTATAAACAGTGAAACAGAATTTATAACATGAAGCACACAATTTTTTTTTTTTTTTTTTTTTTTTT
>WNWK01007316.1:55000-95406 GCA_009830355.1 Cherax destructor | reverse complement strand
TATTATTACCCCTCCCCCTTTTTAAAACCCCCAAAACCCTTTCCCCCTCACTCATACACTGCACCTTTTTTTTCACTCCCGGTGATTAGGTAATGATGCAAGTTGGAAACAACATGGTGTATCATTCCGTCACAACCCCCTTTTTTGTTCATGACAACACCCTGGTACAGTATTGACCAACCCATCGCTAAGAAATGGGCCTGGGGTCAAATTTTGGCCTATGTAGTGTGTGTTGGGCCTTTCCACGTGGTTTTTTTTGGGGATACTTAAAGTTGTTTTTCCAAAAAATTTTTTTTATATAGAGGAGCTTTAGAGATAACTGACTGTATATAGGGAATTTAAAAGGGAAAATTTGACGTATATGGGGGAAAACTATATAAGAGTTTTTTAAAATTTTTTTTAATTTAGATTTTGCCACCGAAGTGGCTATTTATTGTGCACCTCATATCCATCCTGGGGAAAGCAAAAAGAACATATTTTTCATTAAAGGTCTAGGAACTAGGCCCCAAAAGGGTTAACAGGTGTACATTTGGATTTATATCTGCATATCACTTATCTGTTACAAGCAAATTTAGGAAATTTGGTTAGTATATCTGGTATCTTATTTTTGTTAATAAGATATCTTTACATGTCACATAGGTTATTATACTATCTCTATATTCCTTAATAAGTGGACAATTAGGCACATAGTGTTCAAGACAGTGATCATATGCCTGACCACATAATTTGCATTTAGTTTGATCATCATCTGTGTGTCTCCCAAACTGCCAGAAGTACTTTTAACCAAGCCTAAGCCAGGCTACTACAACATCACACTGTCAGAAGTACTTGTAACCAAGCCTAAGCCTGGCCACTACAACATCAGTCAGTGTTCACATTGCAAGTTGCTCCATAAACATACTTATCTACGTTCATGTTATCATAGTGGGTTATACAGTGCACGCAAAAAAAATCTATACACAAGATTTTGGTGCATACATTTCACTTGTGTTTCTACCATAGGAAAAGTGGGCGGAGCTTGTGATGACTTCGTGTACTGGAGCCTGTCTTGCTCCATTGTTTCCCACCATGTCACGCTTCAGTGCTCTGCCAGAGCTCGGTGAGGAAGGAGGCCTGCTACGTTGTTCCTCAGTGCCCCTTTTTCACTTGACCACGAACTTTGCCACTCTATATCTCCACTCCAAGTGGTCTGAATGGATCGAACTAAACTTTAAATTGCAGAGAAGACTCGTGCACTCATCCTATTAGAGCAAGGCATGTCTGTGATATGCGTAGCCGCAAACCTGAAGGCGACGAGGATGGCAATTTATAACCTCAAGAAAACAGCTGCCTCACTCCCACCTGGCACCACACCACCCAGGAAGCTGGGCTCTGGGATCTTGTCTGTGTGAAGAGAAGTCTTTTTTGGGGCCCCAGAGCCCAGCTTCCTGGGTGGTACAGTGCCAGGTGGGAGTGAGGCAGCTGCTTTCTTGAGGTTGTAAATTGCCATCCTCGTCACCTTCAGGTCTGCGGCTACGTATATCACAGACATGCCTTGCTCTAATAGGGTGAGTACATGGGTCTTCTCTGCAATTGAAAGTTTAGTTCGACCCATTCAGACCACTTTTAGCGGAGATATAATGTGGCAAAGTTCATGGTCGAGTGAAAAGGGGCACTGAGGAACAATGTAGCAGGCTTCCTTCCTCACTGAGCTCTGGCAGAGCACTGAAGCGTGACATGGTGGGGAACAATGGAGCAAGACAGGCTCCAATACACGAAGTCATCACAAGCTCCACCCACTTTTCCTATAGCGGGAATGCAAGTGAAATGTATGCACCAAAATCTCGTGTACAGATTTTTTTTGCATTGGAAATGTAAAGAATTATTTTACGTGCACTGTAGATCTACTCAAGCTTCTAATTGCATTCCTATAACATTCATTTTCATTATTTACTTCTCTCCTAATATTATTGATAATGCTAGACACAGATATACCAAAGTTATACAGTGGCCCCCCCAGTTTACGTAATTAATTCGTTCCAGAATGCTGTTCATGTGCCGTTACGAAACAAATTTGTTTCCATAAGGAATAATGTAAATTAGATTAGTCCTTTTAGACCCCCAAAAATTCACTTACAAAAGCACTTACAAAAATACACTTATATAATTCTTCGAGTTTGGAGCTGTATGTAAACCGGGGGTCCACTGTATTCTACATTCTCCTTTTGGGTACTCTTCTTGGCTAACATATAAACTTTATCATGAAGGAGTAATCCAATGTGTGATGGGATCCATAGCAATTGTACATTAATTCCTTTGTCCCATATTTTTGAGTATCTATACCTGGCTTCTCCAATGAGCATGTTGTTGGAGTCATTATATGAGTCAAGAGCCTTCAGTGATGACATAGAATCAGTATTGATGACAGAGTTAAGTTCAGTGTCATAAGTTAGCTTTAGCGCCATTAAGAGGACCAGTACATTTGTGACTCATCCTGAGTCATTCACTCTCAACTGAGAGTTAAAGAGTCACTCTCAACTCTTCCTCTCAAAGTTCTAACTTAACAATTATCCAAGATTAGGCATGCCCATCAGCCTACTTTCCTCTAGGCCTATGCAAGGCTTAGACCTCAGTCAGAGCAGTGTTCTCATGTTCAACCAGAAGGGAAGAACATATTGAACATTCTCACCTGAACGATGGGTCAGTCATGTTTTGTGTTGATTGATGTTGCACAGTGTTGCATTAGTCTTACATGATATTGCAGTGTTACAGTAGTCTTGCATGAGATTGCAGTGTTACAGTAGTCTTGCATGATGTTGCACAGTGTTACAGTAGTCTTGCATGATGTTGCACAGTGTTACAGTAGTCTTGCATGATGTTGCACAGTGTTACAGTAGTCTTGCATGATATTGCAGTGTTACAGTAGTCCTGCATGATGTTGCACAGTGTTACAGTAGTCCTGCATGATGTTGCACAGTGTTACAGTAGTCTTGCATGATGTTGCACAGTGTTACAGTAGTCTTGCATGATGTTGCACAGTGTTACAGTAGTCTTGCATGATGTTGCACAGTGTTACAGTAATCTTGCATGATGTTGCAGTAGTCTTGTATGATGTTGCAGTGTTAGTAGTCTTGCATGATGTTTCACAGTGTTACAGTAGTCTTGCATGATATTGCAGTGTTACAGTTGTCTTGCATGATGTTGCACAGTGTTAGTAGTCTTGCATGATGTTTCACAGTGTTACAGTAGTTTTGCATGATATTGCAGTGTTACAGTTGTCTTGCATGATGTTGCACAGTGTTAGTAGTCTTGCATGATGTTGCACAGTGTTACAGTAGTCTTATAACGATGTGTTATTTGGCGTTTTCTTGGTAGCGGGAATGCAATGATAAGGCTTCGGAGGCTTCTTACTTTATTTGTAATAAAGGTGCGAGTACACAGGCTGCGTGTCTGTGGCCATGGCCAAGGGCCATCCATGCCTTGCGAGAGGGAGAGGAGTAGGCCTGTTGACTGAGTGTTGTCTGGGCGCCAAGTGAGAGCGGGCCAGGGCAGGTCTGGTAGACATGGGTACGCCTACCAGGCTTGCCCTCTGGCGGAAACTATGGAAACTAGCATGGCACGAAATATGAACTCAGCTGGCAGACAGCAAGGCTGTCTCTCTCTCGCAAGAACAGGTCACAGAACACGTAAGAAAAATACATATACAGTGGTACCTCGACTTACGATGGTCCCCAAACACACCCTTTTATGTAAGTTTATTTTTTTAAATGCTTTTGTAAGTGTAATTTTGGGGGTCTAAACGGACTAGTCTATTTTACATCATTTCTTAAGGAGATAAATTCGTTTGGTAATGGCACTTGAACAGCATTCTGGAATGAAAAAATATCGTAAGTCGAGGTACCACTGTATACATAAACATATGGAAATAGAAAAAAAAACTTCCTCCAGAGAGGGAAGAAAAAAAAAGGTGTGCTTTGTGGTCTAAGGCAGTGAGCGTCGATGCAGCACTGCACGCCTTCCTGCGTCTGGACACATACTGCAACACGGGAGACAAGAGCTGTGACATAACAGGGTACGGTCTCCTCTGGGATGTGAAGCAGACATCGTAGTAGTCGCTGCAGGGTTCACTCAACTGGGGCACAACTGCTGGTGACCTCGAGTGAGGCGTCGTCAGTAGTCGCAACAGGACAGGACTGGCAAGCGACTCAGGAGGACATTCCTCGACTGGTACTGTCGCTGGAGCAGTCGCTGCTGGCGAGTGTGGAGTGAGTCGTGACTGGGACGACTCGGCGAAACATCTGGAGGTCGTAACAGCATACACCATACTGCAGTGAGTGGGCTAGCAGTCAAAGTGACATCATCTTTGTGCAGGCTGCTCACTGAAGCTGTGACACGAGGCTGACAGTCACCTGCCAACAGGCTTAACTGCAGCTCGACGAGTGTCATCTCTCGACAGTAGAAGTTACAGCAGAGGGCAGTGTAAGCGTCCCCAGACTGGTCATCTGCAATAACTGGACTGACGGTCTTGGAGGTGAAGTGGAATGGTCTCGATGGGAGAATCGTCGCGGGTACGATTCAGCAAAGGCATCTACGAGCGGCGAACAATAAGAGCTTTCTGTACAGGGCGCTTGAATGCTCATAACTGATGCCTGGACTGACAAATGTCAGCTGTCAAGCGCGCGGGGCGCTGGTCATACACTGGGTGACAAAGTAACACACAGGTGCTACATAGGACACACAAGAAAACTACACACATACTGCACATGTGGTACAACATAGCTTACTAGCAAATGACGCTTTTCTGTGTAAAAATCGTCACTAAGCAATACTCGAACATTTGAGAATACTGACTGAGAGAAATAATTAATGAACACTCGACTTATATCTTCTCTCAAACTTCTCGACAAATAATGAAAATAAAATGCTCACTGTGAAAACTACAGCACTCGGGACATCATGTGGGTGATGTCTGGCTTGACATCGCTAGTGACGTCAGCAGACGTCGCGAGGAATGTCAGGCAACATCGTAGGTGACGTCGTGAGGTGACGTTCTGGAGTGACATGATGATGGATGTCATGGGGTGACATCGTGAAGTGACATCAGTGGAGTGACGTCGTGGAGTCGGCAGCATCGTGACGTCAGCAGCATGGTGGTGACGTCATGGGTTGATGTGGGCATAGACCCACACGTGGTCACACGTGGCCTCGAGTGGCCTCGACACTCGGATACACAGCTCTGGCAAGAATTCACAAGGAAATTCACAGCAAACAGCAGAGAGGGAGTGAGAGCAGTGGTGAGTGGAGTGTGTGGCGTACACTAGGGCGAGCGTGAGTGTCTGGGTGAGAGGCGAGGAGCCCGGCCGCTTCCTACTCTCACCCTACCCATACACGAGGGAGACACTCACACTAGACGCTGAAATCACCACAAACTCACTTCTGAAATAGCAGTGCTGAGCTGAACAACAACAGCAGAACATGCTGGCAAGACTGAACACGTGACTGAGAAACAGCATGGGACGCTGTGGCGTGAAGTCAATGACGCCATTTCTCGGAGAATTAGACAAATTTCGGCGTGAATCCTGCTTGTACCTGTGTCTGGATGCTGAGATTTGCAGACACGACATCAGGATAACTCGTTGAGAGACGGATGCTTCTTGTAGAGACTGATGAAGTGGTAGATAACTTCATTCCTCTTCCTCCCCTCGCGGGCAAACACAACTGCTGCGAGGCACCGCTGGCACCATTTATAACGATGTGTTATTTGGCGTTTTCTTGGTAGCGGGAATGCAATGATAAGGCTTCGGAGGCTTCTTACTTTATTTGTAATAAAGGTGCGAGTACACAGGCTGCGTGTCTGTGGCCATGGCCAAGGGTCATGCCTTGCGAGAGGGAGAGGAGTAGGCCTGTTGACTGAGTGTTGTCCGGGCGCCAAGTGAGAGCGGGCCAGGGCAGGTCTGGTAGACGTGGGTACGCCTACCAGGCTTGCCCTCTGGCGGAAACTATGGAAACTAGCATGGCACGAAATATGAACTCAGCTGGCAGACAGCATGGCTGTCTATGCAGACAGCAAGGCTGTCTACAGTCTTGCACCTCTTTAAGGGGGGCTCCTTGTCGTGGTAGAGGCTATCGGTCTGAGGAATTGGACCTCTTGGTCTTCTTCCTCAGACCGAACCTAATTACCCCCCAATCCCCCCTCCCTTTTTCCCATCTTCCCCATCCTCCCTTTTCCCTTTCCTCCTCCTCCTCCCCATCCCTCCCTTATTTCCTTCCCAGTTTTACCCTAGGAGCTTCTCTCCTCAGGCATTCTAGTTCCTAGGTAGGGGGAAGGGTATCGTGGTCCATCCCATTCCGTTAAGGTCCTTGGCGGTGGTGTAGTTTGCCGTGGAATCTGGATCGCCTGGGGATGTCCCGATCCCTCTCCGGTCACCCGGGGGGTGGCCTTGGGTATCTTTCGGGCGACGGGTGTATCTCTGGAGGCCACCTTCGGTTTCCCGGGGTGGTGGCCGAGGCGGTATGCTTTGTGGCGGATATCCGGCCGCCCTCTCTTTTGTCCGCTGAGATGGCTCGGTGGATGTGAGGTTGCTATCCCGGATTGCTGGTTTACTGGCATGAAGGGTAGGGTATGGCACGGGTTCCATGCTGCATCTGCACCACTTGCGGTGTTGAGGTCCTCTTGGGCACGGAGGGGGATTTACGCTCACTTTCATTCCTCCTAGGTGCTATTCCTCCACGTTCCCCCCTTTTTTTATTCTTTTTTTTTTTATTTTTTTCTTTTTTTTTTTCTTAAAAATAAAAAGAAAGAAGTAACCTAACCATGGCTGACCCAATCCATGAACCCACTACCCCCGGGCCCCTTCCTGATACCGCACCCAGTACTGACCCTGCCTCGTTAACGGATGACTCTTTGGACACCTCTCATGCCCCTGTACCTCTTGCTGGTGCTGGTTCGTCACCTGCTTCAGGTACCAGGGACCTGACTGGCCCTTTCGATACGTCTGACCTTCGCTCTTCTCTGACCTTGATTCCGGCTTCTCCCTCGACGGTGCGGCAATTTTCGAATCGCTCGCCCGTCTCCCATCGGACCACCCCCGGTCCCACACCCAAACAACCAAGACCCACACATGACGATTTGACACTCCCTTCTCGTTCATCGCAGAAACGACCAGCTCGTCACGCACTCCCCTTAAACTCTCTGTTTCAAACTACTCAATGGACGAAGTTTTTTACTCTGCGACCGACTTCTCCTAATACCTATCTTTCAGACAATAGTATTGGTAAAGCTCTGCTACGCCTTGTTGGTAAAGACATCTCATTTCACGCTCTCAAGAGCGGCACTCGCATCATCACGGTCCAGAATGCTGGCCAAGCTCGCGATCTTTCTCTTCTTACAACCATAGATTCTGCTCCTGTTACTATTGACAAGCACCATTCCCTCAATTCTTGTTGTGGTTCTGTCATTTTGCCCCACACCATTGTCCAACGGAATTTCCAGACATGTGGTGATGACATTTTCGAGCAGCTTGAGCTCCAAGAACTCCCTATCCTTAAAGTTGACACTTTTGTCCTCCCCGCCAATAAGCGAAGACGTTATCCTTGCAATATAGCTCGTTTAACATTTGACTGCCGTGAACTACCACCTTCGGTTTACATTGCAGGTCAACGTTTGCAAGTCCGAAAGGTGACCCCTACACCACAACAGTGTAGAAACTGCTGGCGTTTTGGTCATCCAGCGAAATATTGCAGGTCCATGGCCGAATGCCCAGTCTGCGGTGCTGATGACCATGCCAGTTCTTCTTGTACTCTACCTCCCTCTTGCCTTAACTGTCATGAGGCACATCCGTCGTATTCTCGCCATTGTCAGGTTTACCTGAATGAGCGGGAAATCCGTTGTCTCAAAGAGGCAGAAGGCTTCTCATATGCTATGGCCGTCTCTCATCTACGCCTTCAAGGGAGACTTCCCCGCATTCCCTATTCTCGAATTGCTAAACGTCGCCCCGCTTCTGGTGTCCCAACTTCCACGGCTTCCTCTGTGGTCGCCTCATCCTCAATCACCCCTGTCTCGAATCCTTTTGATATTCTTGGCTCCGAGGTCCCTACCTCGGCTCCCCATACTGTCCACACTCCTTCCTCTACTCACTCGCACACTTCTGAGTCTACACGTCCTCGTCCTTCACCTAAACCTCAGCGCCCCCCTTCTCATAAGCCTGGCAAAAAATCCCTACTGCCAGGTTCTTCGCCTCTGCCTAGTTCTATAACGTGTGTGGAGGTTCATCCTCCTCCTCATACACTACCTTCATCCCCTGTCCCCTCCCAAGCCCCTTCGACAGTTTCCTCTTCTATCTCCTCGCTCTCTACTTTAGTACAGTCTATAGACTCCCCGATCGTTGCTCACTCTTCTTCCATTTCTAATGTAGTCCCACATTCTGCATCTTTGACTTCCGAAACACTGGAAGCTATTGCAGAATATATTTCTGGACCGATGATGGACACTACTCCACCTGAGGTTCCTCATCTCTCTTATTCGTCTCAACCCCCCCTTCCTTCACAACGTCCTCCTCCTTCTCTGATTACAGGTCTTCCGCTACCTCCACACGTGGACTTTTCTAACCCTAGTCCATAGATTCCTCTCACTTCCACTTATATCTTTCTCTCCATAAATCATGGCTTATTTACAGTGGAATATCCGAGGCCTCAGGGTAACCGGGGTGAGCTTCAGGTGTTGCTCTCTCAGTTTCCCTGTTGGGGTCTGTTTGCAAGAACCCAAATTACAATCCACTGTTATCAGGCCCTTTTCAGGCTATGATTTGTTATATTCATCGGATCCTTTTTCCGATGGAACCTTTAACGAAAGTGCTCTTCTTATACGAACTGGTGTTCCATACCGTCAGCTCTATGTTCCTTCTTCCTTACATTACACCGCAGCCGTATCCACTTGAATAAGTGGTATACACTCTGTTCTTATATCTCTCCCTTCGCGTCAATGTCTATCCCAGATGTTGATTTTCTGGTTTCTTCCTTACTGCCACCCCTTCTATTACTTGGCGATTTTAACGCACACCATTTTCTCTGGGGAGGATCGCACTGTGACTCCCGTGGCATTCAGTTGGAGGCATTTCTTGCTTCTCTTCCCTCCATGTTTTAAATACGGGTACTCCTACCCATTTTGATCCCCGAACTCATTCTTTCTCCTGCATCGATCTTTCCATCTGCTCTTCATCTACTGTCCTTGACTTCACCTGGTCTGTCCTCCCGGACTTACATGACAGCGATCATTTCCCAATCATCCTTAAGTCCCCTCTGTTTTCTCCACCTCCTCATTGCCCACACTGGCAATTTGACCGGGCGAAATGGGACCTTTACGCACATCTTACTGCCTTTCATGAGGTTCCTACCTCGTCCTCCATTGATGAGGTTTTACATCTCTTTTCGTCCTCCATCTTCACAGCGGCTTCACATTCTATTCCCCAAACCTCGGTCAAGCATCCTCAGAAGTGCGTGCCTTGGTGGTCTCCTGCTTGTGCTCGGGCAGTGCGTTTAAAACGTGCTGCATGGGGCAGGTATCGGTATAACAGAACCACAGAGAGACTCCTTGATTTCAAGCAGAAGAGAGCTATTGCTCGCCGTGTCATACGTGATGCTAAACGCACTTGCTGGCGAGATTACGTTTCTACTGTAACTTCGGCTTCCTCGATGAGTGCAGTCTGGAAGAAAGTGCGGAAATTAAGTGGTAAATTCTCCCCCGACCAGGCTCCTGTTCTTCAGGTTGCTGGTGTCGATATAGCACACCCTCTTGCCGTTGCCACTGAAATTGGTAACCATCTCGTCCGCATTTCTCAGGGCTCCATCTATGCCCCTCGTTCCTTTCTTCTAAGTCTGCTAGCGAGTTAAAGCCCTTAGATTTTTCTTCTCTTAGAGAAGAATCCTATAATGTGCCTTTTACCCTTCAAGAACTGGAGGCAACAGTCTCTGCTTGCCGATCATCGACAGCTGGGCCAGACGGCATACATATTCGTATGCTACAGCATTTACATCAGTCTGCTCTTACTGTCCTCTTACGACTCTTTAATCTTATATGGTCGCAAGGAGTTATTCCCCAGCTGTGGAAGTCTGCTATTGTTCTCCCTTTTCGAAAACCAGGTGCTACGGGACGTGATCCCTCTCACTACCGTCCCATCGCTCTTACCAGTGCAGTTTGCAAGGTGATGGAACGTCTAGTTAATAGACGTTTGATGTGGTATTTAGAGACTCGCAATAGTCTCTCCCCTAGTCAGTATGGCTTCCGTAAGGGCCGTTCTGCCATTGACCCCTTGCTGCGCTTGGATACGTATATTCGTAATGCCTTTGCGAATAACCATTCGGTTATCGCTATCTTTTTTGACCTTGAGAAGGCTTATGATACAACTTGGAGATATAATATCTTGGCCCAGGCCCACTCCTTAGGCCTCCGAGGCAACCTACCATTCTTTCTTAAGGCTTTCTTAACTGACAGACATTTCCCGGGGCCGGGTTAGTAATGAACTCTCCCGAATTTGTCCAAGCTGAAGGTGTCCCCAGGGTTGTGTTCTGAGCACAACACTTTTCTGCTTGCTATAAATAATCTGGCATCTGTTCTCCCATCCAATATTTGGTCATCGCTCTATGTGGATGACTTTGCTATAGCTTGTGCAGGTGCTGACTGTCACCTCATTGCAGTTTCCCTCCAGCATGCCATCAACCGGGTTTCTGATTGGGCCACCACTCACGGGTTTAAATTTTCTAGTGGCAAAACTCATCAAATTACGTTCACTAGACGTTCAGTGGTCTCTGATCATCCATTGTACCTATACGGCTCACGTATCCCAGAACATGATAGTCAGGTTTCTCGGCCTCCTGTTTGACCGCAGATTGTCCTGGAAACCTCACATTACCTCTCTGAAGGCGACTTGTCATAGCCGGCTGAACCTCCTTAAAACCCTCGCACATCTTTCATAGGGGGCTGATCGTAGAACTCTCCTTCGCCTACATTCAGCCCTAATTTTATCGATACTCGATTATGGTGACCAGATATATTCGGCAGTCTCTCCTGCCACTCTTTCCAGCCTTAATTCCATCCATCACCAGGGATTACGCTTATGCCTTGGTGCTTTTCGTTCTTCCCCGGTTGAGAGCCTCTATGTAGACGCAAACATTCCATCCTTGTCCGATCGTCGTGATGCACATTGCATTCGCTATTTTGTCCGCTCTCATGACCTCCGCAATCCTTCCATGCATAGGATTGTCACAGATGTTAGTAGACGCTCGTTATTTGTTCGTCGCCCCTGTTTACTTCGTCCATTTTCTCTTCGTCTGCATTCACTCTTGTCTTCCCTTCAGCTTCCGCCTTTATATGTTCATGTGGCTTCACCCTTTCCTCTACCCCCTTGGGAAGTTCCTGCTGTCCGTGTCTGTTCTATTCCTCTACCTTGCGCGAAAGCTTAACTGCCTACGGCGGCTTCTCGCTCTTTCTTTCGAGACCATTTCCGTTCTCATTCCCATGCCATCGCAGTATACACCGATGGTTCAAAGTCATCTGACGGCGTCGGATTCACAGCAGTGTTTCCGGACAGCGTCGTACGAGGGCATCTATTACCCTCGGCTAGCATATTTATGGCTGAATTATATGCCATTCTTGTGGCACTTATCCGTATTGCATCTATGCCTGTATCACCATTTGTGGTCGTTTCAGACTCCCTTAGTGCTTTACAGGCTATCCGTAAAATTGATACACCTCACCCCCTAGTTCTTTGTATCCACCTTTGGTTACGCCGTATCTTTAGCAAGCATAAAGATATTGTCTTATGTTGGGTCCCTGGTCATGTTGACGTACAGGGCAATGAACAGGCAGACACTGCTGCGCGGTCAGCAGTACATGACCTTCCAGTTTCATATAGAGGTGTTCCTTTCACAGACTATTTTGCGGTCATTGCTACCCACCTTCGCACCCGTTGGCAACAACGTTGGTCTGACCTGCTGAATAACAAACTTCATTCTATTAAACCGGTCATAGGTTTCTGGCCTTCTTCTTGTCACCAATGTCGAGGTTGGGAGACTACACTCTCCCGTCTTCGCATCGGCCACACTCGTCTTACTCACGGGTATCTCATGGAGAGGCTCCCTGCCCCTCTCTGTAAGCATTGTCAGGTTCCAGTGTCTGTTCGACATATCCTGTTGGACTGCCCACTCTATCAACGAGCACGCAGAATTTACCTCCAACGACGTCTTCGCTCTGCGGCCCTTTCTTTACCTTCCCTTCTTGCAGATGGACCCTCCTTTAATCCTGACTCTCTCATTGACTTTTTGACAAAAACTGACTTACTACACAAACTCTGAAGATTATACCTCTAGCACCTCCCTCAGTCCCTTCTACCTCGATCTCTTGCTGCCCTCCACCCCTGCACTATCCACTGTCATCTTGCACTCCATAACCTACTAATCGTCCATCTCCCTCTTACAACCCACTCTCCCTGCATCCTACAATAACCTGCAGCGCTGTATAACCCCTGTGGTTTAGCGCTTCTATTTGATTATAATAATACAGTCTTGCATGATGTTGCAGTAGTCTTGCATGATGCAGTAGTCTTGCATGATGCAGTAGTCTTGCATGATGTTGCACAGTGTTGCCATAGTCTTGCATGATGTTGCAGTGTTGCCATAGTCTTGCATGATGTTGCAATAGTCTTGCATGATGTTGCAGTAGTCTTGCATGATGTTGCAGTAGTCTTGCATGATGTTGCACAAGCAGTGTTGCAAAAGCCTTGCATGATTTGATTGATGGAATTTGTCTAATTTATATTTATAATTGGAGATGGACTACTATATATATGGTCAGTTTTCTTAGAAAGTTCCACTATATACAGTCAGTTTTCTTAGAAAGTTCCACTATATACAGTCAGTTTTCTTAGAAGGTTCCACTATATACAGTCAGTTTTCTTAGAAAGTTCCACTATATACAGTCAGTTTTCCTAGAAGGTTCCACTATATACAGTCAGTTTTCTTAGAAAGTTCCACTATATACAGTCAATTTTCTTAGAAGGTTCCACTATACAGTGGACCCTCAGTTTTTGTGTATCTCCGTTTTTGCCGATTTCAGTTTTCGTGTACTTTTTTCGTGGAAATATTGGCTCCGTTTTCGTCGATTGTATGGAACCTGTCCAGTGCCCAGTGCGCATACAAAGCCCACAAACCCACCTCCCACAAAATTCTCAGGCAGTGTAGCATTGTTTCTGGTTGAGTAAACATTATCCTGTGAGTTCATACAAAACATTTCTTAATCCATTGTTTTTGGGCCTTGATTATTGTGTGTGACTGCTAAATAAGCCACCATGGGCCCAAAGAAAGCTCCTAGTGCCAGTCCATTGGTAAAGAAAGTGAGGACCACCATAGAATTAAAGAAAGAAATCGTAGCAAAGTATCAAAGTGGAGTTGATAAAGGCTATAGCGCCAGCCAGCGATAAAGTGTAGCAAGTAAGTTAAGCAATTAAGTGATAGAAAAATGACGACACGAAACTTAACTCCTCCATTGTTGTTTGAGGTATACAGTGGTCCCTCGGTTTTCGTGCATCTCCAAACTCGAACATTTATGTAAGTGTATTTTCGTAAGTGCTGTTGCAAGTGTATTTTTGGGGGTCTGATATAGACTAACCTACGTGACATTATTTCTTAAGGAAGTAAATTCGTTTGGTAATGGCACTTGAGCAGCATTCTGGAACGAATTTTCGGCAAAAACCGAGGGACCACTGTATAGGGGCATTGAGACCAAAGCCGTCCTCTGCCACCATCTCCTGCAAGATAAGTGTAAATATTTCTTATTTATAGAGTGTAAATATTTCTTATTTATAAATTAAAGTGTAAATATTTCTTATTTATAAATTATGTACATTGCTTCAGTGTGAATACTGGTGGTGGTGGCGGCCTGCTGCCTCCACCACCACTATATGTACAGCTTATGGTCAGTGACCCTTATAAACCCAACAACAATAACACTATCACCAGTCCTCACATTCGTAATGACATATTTTATTCATTCTAGAGTATATATCATGTTTCTATGTTATTAATATTGTGATAGATAAATAAGCCGTAGAGCTGATATTAGTGTTAAATTGAAGCATTTTGTCCTGCCTCCAAACAATAAACTCGCCTCCCTCTCTCCTCCTCTACCTTCCATACACCAACAAGTCGCCAATAAAGGTAAGTGTGATGTTAAATGTTCATTTATACATGGTATTAGTGCTTTATATTTATTTGTCATTCTTTTCTGTCTGTAAATCTATATTTAATCTTTAAAAAATTATTTTTTGTTAATACTCCTGGGTGTCTGAAACAAATTAATTGAATTTACATTATTTCTTATGGGAAAAATGGTTTCAGTTTTCGCCGATTTCAGTTTTAGCCGATCCCTCTGGAACGGATTAAACACAAAAACCGAGGGTCCACTGTACTATACAGTTTTATAAAGTTCCACTATATACAGTGGTACCTCGACTTACGATGTTATCATCTTACGTTATATTCGATAACCGATATTTATAACGTAAGAAATTTGAATGCGACTTACGTTGTTTGATTCGTCTAACGACATTCGTCCGGACGTGTCCGCTTGGCGCCCAGCTGAGCGCACTCCAGGGGGCGTCAGTGCTATTGTTTACAAGCGAGAGCGACCACCCACCCACACCCACGCATTCATACCAGTATATTGTCATTATTCCACTGTTTTTAGTGCTTGCAACTGCTAAATAAGCTACCATGGGTCCAAGGAAAGATCCTAGTGCTAAGCCTGTGGCAAAGAGGAACAGAAATATATGTACGATAGAACTGAAGAAGGAGATAATAGAAAAATATGAAAGTGGAGTGCGTATCAGTGAGCTGGCCAGGCTGTATGGTAAACCCTTTTCTACCATCGCTACCATTGTGGATAAGAAAAATTCAAGTAAAATCAAGGAAGCTGTTGTTGCAAAGGTTCATGTGTGATCACAAAACACAGACCACAAGTGCTGGAAAATGTGGAAAGGTTGTTGTTGGTGTGGATCAACGAGAAACAGTTAGCAGGAGATACTGTTTCGGAGGCAATAATATGTGAAAAAGCAAGGCAGTTGCATGATGATCTCCTTAAGAAAATGCCTGCAACGAGTGATGAAGTGAGCGAATTTAAAGCCAGCAGAGGCTGGTTTCAAAAATTTAAGAAGCGTACTGGCATACATAGTGTTGTGAGGCATGGTGAGGGAGCCAGTTGTGACAAAAGTGCGGCTGAAAAATATGTGCCTGAATTCCAGGAGTACCTAGAGGCTGAACAATTCCTCCCCCAACAAGTGTTTAATTGTGATGAAACAGGCCTGTTTTGGAAGAAAATGCCCAACAGGACCTACATTACTCAGGAGGAAAAGGCACAGCCAGGACATAAGCCTATGAAAGACAGACTAACTTTGATGCTTTGTGCCAATGCCAGTGGTGATTGCAAAGTGAAGCCTTTACTAGTGTATCTTTTTGAAAATCCCCGAGTGTTTGGCAGATGCGGTGTCAGCAAGTCTAACTTGTGTGTGATGTGGAGGTCTAACTAAAAGGCATGGGTCACAAAGGACATTTTCTTAGATTGGTTCAATGGCGTGTTTGGCCCCAGTGTGAAGAAATATCTATTGGACAATAATTTGCCACTTAAGTGCCTCCTGATAATGGACAATGCTCCTTGTCATCCTCCAAACTTGGTAGAGAAAATTGTGGAGGAGTTTAAATTCATCAAAGTGAAGTTCTTGCCCCCTAATACCACTCCTCTCCTCCAGCCCATGGACCAGCAGGTCATTTCCAACTTTAAAAAACTCTATACCAAAGCAATGTTTCAAAAGTGCTTTGATGTGACCACAGACATGAACATAACCCTAAGAGAATTTTGGAAAAACATTTCCATATGCTGCATTGTGTAGACCTTATAGGTAAGGCTTGGGGGGGAGTGACTACCAGGACTTTGAACTCTGCCTGGAGAAAATTGTGGCCAGACTGTGTCCTAGAGAGGGATTTTGAAGGTTTTGGGGCTCAGCCTCAGAACCCTGAGCATGAGCCTGAGCCTGTTGTGGAAGAAATTGTGGAATTGGGCAAGTCTTTGGGGTTAGAGGTGAGTGGTGAGGATGTGGAACAGTTGGTGGAGGAGCACAAGGAAGAGCTAACCACTGAAGATCTGCAAGAGCTTCAACAGCAACTGGAACAAGAGACCAGTGGTCAGGACAATGGTTCAGAGGAGGAGGAGGAGGTGGAACAAAAATGGAAGAATGTGCCTTCTTCAAGGATTAAGGACATTTGTGGAATGTGGAGCAAGGTGCAAGCATTTATGGATGAATATCACCCTAACCATGCTGTTGCAGGCCGTGCTGGCAACCTGTACAATGACACAGTGGTGTGTCATTTCAGGGATGTGTTAAAGAATCGCCAGACACAGAGCTCCTGGACAAATTTGTTGTTAGAAAGAGGTCCAGTGACTCTCAAGCTGGTCCTAGTGGCATTCAAAGAAAAAGGGAAGTAACCCCAGAAAAGGACTTGGTACCTGCAGTGTTAATGGAAGGAGATTCCCCTTCCAAACACTAGCATACTACTCCACCTTCTCCCCTCCTCCCGTCCTCCACACATCAACAACTCTTCAATAAATGTAAGTGACATGTTATTGTTCCATATTTGCATGTGTATTTAGATATTCTTTATTAAATTATTTATTATTTAATGTCCAAAAGTTCTAAAAAATATTTTATTTAACTACTTTTGGAAGTCTTGGACGGATTAAATTTATTTCCATTATTTCTTATGGGGAAAATTGATTCGTCTAACGATTGTTTCGTCTTAAGATATGCCCTCTCTGACGGATTAATATCGTAAGTCGAGGTACCACTGTACAGTCAGTTTTATTATAGAGTTCCACTATATACAGTCAGTTTTCTTATAAAGTTCCACTATATACAGTGTTTTTTATAAAGTTCCACTAGTGGTACCTCGGTTAACGATGGTCCCCAAAGTCGCCCTTTTATGTAAGTTTATTTTTTTAAATGCTTTTATAAGTGTATTTTTGGGGGTCTAAAAGGACTAGTCTATTTTACATTATTCCTTATGGGGATAAATTCGTTTGGTAATGGCACTTGAACAGCATTCTGGAACGAAAAAATATCGTTAACCGAGGTACCACTGTATACAGTTTTCTTATAAAGTTCCACTATATACAGTCAGTTTTCTTATAAACTTCCATTATATACAGTCAGTTCTCTTATAAAGTTCCACTAAATACAATTATTATTGTTGTAGGAAATACAGTATATTGTATATGATATATTAATGTACAGGATTTTGAGATAATTTGCTGAATGGATCTTGAAGCAGTGTGTTGGAGGTACTGTCTCCCTCTCCTTGGATCAGATGTGATTACCTGCTGTTGCTGAGGTGCTTTATGGCCTGTGTGGGTTTAGCTCTTCCTCTTGTAAGTTATATATGAGCTCTTCAACTTAGGACATTATCAACTTAAGACAGGTTGGTGGGAACTTGATGCCACGGTAAGTTAAGGATGACCTGTATAGCGTAGTACTGTCGTCGTCATGTGCATTGATTAGTGTCGTTTACGTTGCAGGTTAAGATCTTGCAGGAGGGAGTCGCTGGTGACTTGAACAGCGTCACTGGTGTCGTCAGCAGCAACAACAACAACCAGTTGACCGTCGCCCCGCCAGACGACCATCTTGGCGATGGAGACAGTGTGTCTGCTGGTGATGCCTCGTCTGGGGCGGACAACATGTCGACGGCGGAGAGTGTGTCAACGGCAGACGTGTCCATGGCGGACAACGTGTCAGTGGCATCGCATGGGTCGGCCTCGACGTCCGTCACTGTCAACATCGAGGCAGAGGAAATGATCGAGAAACTGAAAGGTATGCAGCCTCAGTGATGGCACCTTGGCACCACCCAGGGGCTCTTGATCCAAGCATGTAGACCTGTTGTTGCACCCTGGGCAAGTCTGTACTATCATTAGTATTAGTACTAAGATGGTAGTGTACTATCATTAGTATTAGTAGTTACAACAGTAGTTACAACCTTTAGCATTTACTTAAGCTTTACAAAGCTTACAGTTGATGTTGCAATTTCAACATCTTGTACTGTGCTGTTGTTGCAGGTGATGTTGCAAAGCACAAGTCACTGCTGGCACGGTGTATGGACAACATTCGTGGCAACAAGGAACGCATTGCACTGCTGACACAAGAACGTGACCTGGCCACCACCCAGCTGCACGACAAGCTTAAGCTGATTGATCTTATAAAGGTCATTCTTGCTTACACTCTTTCTTGTCTATATTCTTTATTATTACATTATATTATAAAGATTTTCTATATACAGTCACTTCTCTTATAAAGTTCCTCTATATAGTCACTTCTCATATAAAGTTCCTCTATATACAGTCAATTCTCTTATAAAGTTCCACTATATACAGTCAGTTCTCTTATAAAGTTCAATTATATAGTCAGTTCTCTTATAAAGTTCCATAATATAATCAAATTAGTTCTCTCATAAAGTTGCACTATATACAGTCAGTTCTCTTATAAAGTTCCATTATATAGTCAGTTTTCTTAATAAAGTTCCATAATATAATCAGTTGTGTTATAAAGTTGCACTATATAGTTGTGTGTTACTGTTCTCAGGAGGATCATGTTAGAGAAGTGGAGTCATTAAGGACGAGCATGGAGTCCTCGGCACTCAGCATGGAGTCCTCGGCACTCAGCATGGCCGAGACCAAGAAACAACTCTTTGAGGAACTACAGGCCAAGGAGGCCGAGGCCGAGCGATGTAAACAAGCGACGACGACACTGGAGCAGCAGCTGGACGAGGAGAGAGATCGCTGGCACCATGAACTACACTCCATGCAACAGGAACTGCACTCCGTGCAACAGGAACTGCACTCCGTGCAACAGGAACTGCAAGCTAACCAACAGGAACTACAAGTCAACCAACAGGAACTACTAGGCAAGGAACAGGAGCTACATTCCTTACAACAGGAACTACTAGGCAAGGAACAGGAGCTACATTCCTTACAACAGGAACTACAAGTTAAGCAACAGGAACTACAAGCCAACCAACAAGAGCTACACACTGTACAACAGGAACTACACACTGTTCAACAGGAGTTGTACGTCAAACAACAGGAACTGGAAGAGAAGGATGCAAATCTTCAGGTGAACATATTATCACACCTTTGTTGTAAGGAAATGGAGCTTCCATCCCCTTCCTTGGATCAAACCTAATAACCCACTACCACTGTAGCACTTACCACTGTTAATTTACGCAGTAAACTCTCGTTATAATGGACAAATAGACAGGATTGTTTGAGTGTTCATTAACCTCTTCATTATTGGGATGCCTAAAGTGAAATTTTCTCTAAATGTCCAAAAAATTAAAAATACAGTGGAATCCCTATATCCACTGATTCAGTATCCAAGATTTACTGTGGCCCAGAAATACCTCTTAATTTTGCATAATAATGACCCAAAAGTGCATAAGTGGTGGAAGTTGTTCAAAGTCTAAGAGAAGCTGTCAAGTGCTTCCATCAGTGAAAAAGTGATAATTCTCCACTTTTTTTTTTTTTTTCTCAACAAGTTGGCCGTCTCCCACCAAGGCAGGGTGACCCAAAAAGAAAGAAAATCCCCAAAAAGAAAATACTTTCATCATCATTCAACACTTTCACCACACTCATACATAATAACTGTCTTTGCAGAGGTGCTCAGATACGACAACTGAGAATAGTCCCTCCCAGCTGTCACTATCCCAGACCCCTCCTTTAAAGTGCATGCATTGTACTTCCCATTTCCAGGACTCAAGTCCAACTAAATCAATTAACTGGTTTCCCTGAATCCCTTCACAAAATGTCACCCTGCTCACACTACAACAGCTCGTCAGGTCCCAAAAACCATTCGTCTCCATTCACTCCTATTTAACACGCTCACACATGCTTGCTGGAAGTCCAAGCCCCTCGCCCACAAAACCTCCTTTACCCCCTCCCTCCAACCTTTTCGAGGACGACCCCTACCCCGCCTTCCTTCCCTACAGATTTATACGCTCTCCCAAGTCATTCTACTTTGATCCATTCTCTCTAAATGACCAAACCACCTCAACAACCCCTCTTCAGCCCTCTGACTAATACTTTTAGTAACTCCACACCTCCTCCTAATTTCCACACTCCGAATTTTCTTCATAACATTTACACCACACATTGCCCTTAGACAGGACATCTCCACTGTCTCCAGCCGCCTCCTCGCTGCAACATTTGCAACGCATGCTTCACACCCACATAAGAGTGTTGGTACCACTATACTTTCGTACATTCCCTTCTTTGCCTCCATGGATAACGTTTTTTGTCTCCACAGATACCTCAACGCACCACTCACCTCTTTTCCTTCATCAATTCTATGGTTAACCTCATCCTTCATAAACCCATCTGCTGACAAGTCAACTCCCAAATATCTGAAAACATTCACTTCTTCCATAATCCCTCTCTCCAATGTGATATCCAATTTTTCTTTATTTAAATTGTTTGATACCCTCATCACCTTACTCTTATCCATGTTCACTTTCAACTTTCTACCTTTACACACCCTCCCAAACTCGTCCACTAACCTTTGCAACTTTTCTTTAGAATCTCCCATAAGCACAGTAACATCAGCAAAAAGTAACTGTGTCAACTCCCATTTTGTATTTAATTCCCCATAATTTAATCCCACTCCTCTCCCCAACACCCTAGCATTTACCTCTTTTATAACCCCATCTATAAATATATTAAACAACAATGGTGACATTACACAGCTCTGTCTAAGACCTACTTTTACCGGTTGGTAGTCAGCAACCACCCAGGGAGGTACTACCGTCCTGCCAAGTGAGTGTAAAACGAAAGCCTGTATTTGTTTTACATGATGGTAGGATTGCTGGTGTCTTTTTTCTGTCTCATAAACATGCAAGATTTCAGGTACCGTCTTGCTACTTCTACTTACACTTAGGTCACGCAACACATACATGTACACGTTTATGTATACACACTCATCTGAGTTTTCGTTGATTTTATCTTAATAGTTTTTGTTCTTATTGCTTTTCCTTTCATATCCATGGGGAAGTGGAATAAGAATCTTTCCTCTGTAAGCCATACGTGTTGTAAAAGTCAACTAAAATGCCGGGAACAATGGGCTAGTAACCCCTTTTCCTGTATAGATTTACTAAAAAGAAAAAGAAGAAAACCGTTAAAATGGGATGTTTGAATGTGCGTGATGTTGTGCGAATGATAAGAAAGAGATGATTGTAGATGTTATGAATGAAAAGAAGCTGGATGTCCTGGCTTTAAGTGAGACAAAGCTGAAGGGGGTAGGAGAGTTTCAGTGGGGAGAAATAATTGGGATTAGGTCAGGGGTTTCAAATAGAGTTAGAGCTAAAGAAGGAGTGGCAATAATGTTGAATAATCAGTTATGGCAGGTAAAGAGGGAACATAAATGTATAAATTCAAGGATTATGTGGAGTAAAATAAAGGTTGGATGTGAAAAGTTGGTTATAGTAAGTGTTTATGCACCTGGAGAAGAGAGAAGTGTAGAGGATAGAGAGAGATTTTGGGAAATGTTGAGTGAGTGTGTGGGGAGTTTTGAACCAAGTGAGAGAGTAATTGTGGTTGGGAATCTTAATGCTAAAGTGGGTAAAAATGTTGTGGAGGGAGTAGTAGGTAAATTTGGGGTGCCAGGGGTAAATGTAAATGGGGAACCATTAATTGAGCTATGTGTAGAAAGAGGTTTGGTAATAAGTAATACATATTTTATGAAAAAGAGGATAAATAAATATACAAGGTATGATATAGCACGTAAGGAAAGTAGTTTGTTAGATTATGTTTTGGTGGATAAAAGGTTGATGGGTAGGCTTCAGGATGTGCATGTTTATAGAGGGGCAACGGATATATCGGATCATTATTTAGTTGTAGCTACAGTTAGAGTAAAAGGTAGATGGGACAAAAAGAAAATGGCAACAGCAATTAAGAGAGAGGTAAAAGTGTATAAACTAAGGGAGGAGGAAGTTAGGGTGAGATATGAGCAACTATTGGCAGAAAGGTGGGCTAGTGCAAGTATGAGTAGTGGGGGGGTTGAAGAGAGTTGGGATAGTTTTAAAAATGCGGTATTAGAATGTGGGGCAGAAGTTTGTGGCTATAGGAGAGTGGGTGCAGGAGGAAAGAGGAGTGAGTGGTGGAATGAAGAAGTAAAGGGTGTGATAAAAGAGAAAAAGGTAGCTTATGAGAGGTTTTTACAAAACAGAAGTGTTAATAGAAGAGCAGAGTATATGGAGAGTAAAAATATAGGTGAAGAGAGTGGTGAGAGAGTGCAAAAGAAGAGCAGATGAAAGAATGGGAGAGGCTCTGTCAAGAAATTTTGCTGAAAACAAGAAAAAAATTTGGAGTGAGATAACCAAGGTAAGAAAGCCTAGGGAATGAATGGATTTGTCAGTTAAAAGCAGAGTAGGGGAGTTAGTAGATGGGGAGCTGGAGGTATTGGGTAGATGGCAGGAATATTTTGAGGAACTTTTAAATGTCGATGAAAAAAGGTAGGCGGTAATTTCATGTACTGGCCAGGGAAGTACAACATCGTTTAGGAGTGAAGAAGAGCAGGATGTGAGTGTGGGGGAAGTGCTTGAGGCATTACGTAGAATGAAAGGGGGTAAAGCAGCTGGAACTGACGGGATCATGACAGAAATGTTAAAAGCAGGGGGGATATAGTGTTGGAGTGGTTGGTATTTTTATTTAATAAATGTATGAAAGAGGGGAAGGTACCTAGGGATTGGCAGAGAACATGTATAGTTCCTTTATATAAAGGGAAGGGGGGATAAAAGAGATGGTAAGAATTATAGGGGAATAAGTTTACTGAGTATACCAAGTAAAGTGTATGGCAGGGTTATTATTGAAAGAATTAAAGGTAAGACAGAGAGTAGGATGGGTTTATGAAGGATGAGGTTAACCATAGAATTGATGAAGGAAAAAATGTGAGTGGTGCGTTGAGGTATCTGTGGAGACAAAAAACGTTATCCATGGAGGCAAAGAAGGGAATGTATGAAAGTATAGTGGTACCAACACTCTTATATGGGTGTGAAGCATGGGTTGCAAATGCTGCAGCGAGGAGGAGGCTGGAGGCAGTGGAGATGTCCTGTCTAAGGGCAATGTGTGGTGTAAATATTATGCAGAAAATTCAGAATGTGGAAATTAGGAGAAGATGTGGAGTTACTAAAAGTATTTGTCAGAGGGCTGAAGAGGGGTTGTTGAGGTGGTTTGGTCATTTAGAGAGAATGAATCAAAGTAGAATGACTTGGAGAGCGTATAAATCTGTAGGGGCAGGAAGGCGGGGTAGGGGTCGTCTTAGAAAAGGTTGGAGGGAAGGGGTAAAAGAGGTATTGTGGGCGAGGGGCTTGGACTTCCAGCAAGCATAAGTGAGCGTGTTAGATAGGAGTGAATGGAGACGAATGGTTTTTGGGACATGACGATCTGTTGGAGTGTGAGCAGGGTAACATTTTGTGAAGGGATTCAGGGAAACCAGTTAATTGATTTAGATGGACTTGAGTCCTGGAAATGGGAAGTACAATGCCTGCACTTTAAATGAGGGGTCTGGGATAGTGACAGCTGGGAGGGACGTATGTTCAGCTGTCGTATCTGAGCACCTCTGCAAAGACAGTTATTATGTATGAGTGTGGTGAAAGTGTTGAATGATGATGAAAGTATTTTCTTTTTGGGGATTTTCTTTCTTTTTGGGTCACCCTGCCTTGGTGGGAGACGGCCAACTTGTTGAGAAAAAAAAAAAAAGTGGAGAATTATCACTTTTTCACTGATGGGAAGCACTTGACAGCTTCTCTTAGACTTTGACCTCCATAGACGTTCTTTATTTGTTCGTCGCCCCTGTTTATTTTGTCTTTTTTCTCTTTGCCTACATTCGCTCTTGTCTTCTCTTCAGTTGCCACCTTTCTATGTTCATGTAGCATCTCACTTTTCCCTACCCCCATTGGGAAGTTCCAGCTGTTCGTGTCTGTTCTTTCCCACTGCCATGCGTGAAAGCCCAACTGCCTATGGTGGCTTCTCGCTCTCTTTTTCATGACCACTTTCACTCTCATTCTCATGCCATCGCAGTGTACACCAATGGTTCTAAGTCTTCTGACGGCATTGGATACGCAGCAGTGTTTCTGGACATTGTCATGTTAGGGCATTTATTATCCTCGGCTAGCATTTTTATGGCTGAATTGTATGCCATTCTTGTAGCACTTATCCATATTACATCTATGCCTGTGTCACCATTTGTGGTCGTTTCAGACTCCCTTACAGGCTATACAAAAATTTGATACACCTCACCCCCTAGTTCTTCGTATCCAACTTTGGTTATGCCGTATCCCTGGTCATGTTGATGTACAGGGCAATGAACAGGCAGACACTGCTGCGCGGTGTTTCATATAGAGGTGTTCCATTCACGGACTATTTTGCTGTAATTGCTACCCACCTTCGCACCCGTTGGCAACAACGTTGGTCTGATCTTCTCCATAACAAACTTCATTCTGTTAAACCGAGTACAGGTTTCTGGCCGTCTTCTTGTCATCAATGTTGAGGTTGGGAGACTACTCTGTCCCGTCTTCGCATTGGCCACACTCGTCTTACTCACAGGTATCTCATGGAGAGGCTCCCTGTTCCTCTCTGTGAGAATTGTCAGGTTCCAGTAACTGTTAGCCACATTCTGTTGGACTGCCCACTCTATCAACGAGCACGCAGAATTTACCTCCAACGCCGTCTCCGCTCTGCTGCCCTTTCTTTACCTTCCCTTCTTGCTGATGGGCCTTCCTTTAACCCAGACACACTCATGACTTTTTGACAGCAACTGATTTACTACAAAAACTCTGATGATGATGCCTCTAGTACTCCCCTCCGTCCTTTCTACCTCAATATCTTGCTACCCTCTATCCCTGCACTATCCACTGCCCCGCTGCACTCCATAACCTAATAATCATCCCTCTCCCTCTTGCTACCCAGTACCCCTGCATCCTGCCCTGCCCTGCCCTGCTGCTCTGTATGACCCTTGTGGTTTAGCGCTTCTTTTGATTATAATAATAATAGCAATTATTCTTTATGATAGGTATGTATAGGATGGGGACACCCAACGATCTGACAGTCTGCACGCTGAGGAAAAAAAAAGAAAAACTATGAAAATTGAGTTTTGTATGGTGACGGCACCTGTCATAACATGCACGATGATGCGGGAATTTTTTTTTTTTCCGTTTTTTTCTATCAATTTCTTATATTTTTCTCTCTAATATAATACAAATTCACCATTTGATATCATAGGAGAGTGGGAGGGGCTAATATAATAATAATAATAATAATATTTTTATTTGGACATGATACAAAGAATTACATTTGGTTATTGAGATTACATGAGGTGTACATGCCAAAAGCCCCTAGTATGCAGGGCATTTTGGGCAGACTTAAAATTAACTTAAAACTAAATTGTAAGAATTTTTGTAGATAGTATACAATGAGTAAAGGTGAGTATTTAAGCTATGAAATTTGAACATAGTTTTGTACTTTTGTCTTCATTATAAAATTAATTAAATCAGATTAAACAAATTAAAGCAATAATAATAATAAAATAATAAAAAGTTATGGTTGATAATTTATAAAATAAGTAAAGTTGCATATCTAAGTTTTAAAATTTGAATATAAGTTGAACATATCAATTAATTGTAGCAATTTATTGCAGCAATGCAACTAATTGAGTGAGATAACAATTTAAAACAATTAATTGCATTGCAGTTAGTTTACGTGGTCATTATAATGTAAGTGTTGTGGGAATAATTAGCTAAGTAAGTATTATTTATAACAGGTTTTACATTCATTCATTCGTTCATTCATACATTACATTGACTTTAAAGTCAGGTTTTACGTTAAGTGATTATTCTACTTTGCTGGGAATGGTTGATATGGAGCAATTAGCTTTGGGTGAGAAGGTGGTTTTTAGCATCGTTTTGAATTGGGGTACAGGTAGGGTTTCTTTGGCAATGACAGGTAATGAATTCCAAATTTTCGTGCCTTTTATGTGCATTGAGTTTTTACATAGTGTTAGGTGGACACGGGGAACATCGAGGAGTGATCTGTGTCTAGTGTTATGGTCATGTGTCCTGTTAAAATTAGTAAGGAGAAGTTTGAGTGGTGGGTTAATATCTGCATAGAGTGTTCTATGTATGTAATAGGCACAGTAAAAAGTATGGATGTCTTGTATGGTGAGTAAGTTTAGGTTTTGAATATTGGTGGAGTATGTTGCCTGGAGTGAGAATTTGTTATCATTCTAACTGCTGCCTTTTGTTGTGTTATTAGTGGTCTGAGATGAGTTATTGATGTAGAGCCCCATGCGCATAGGTGAGGTAGGGGTAAATGAGTGAGTGATATAGGGTAAGGAGAGCTGGTTGTGGAACATAGTACCGTATCTTGGATAGTATTCCCACTGTCTTTGAGACTTTCTTGGAGATTTGTTGTATGTGTGTCTGAAATTTGAGGCCACTGTCAAGATGTATTCCTAAGAATTTTCCCTCTGTGAATTTTGCGATAGGGGACCCGTTTATCATTATGTTAAGTGGTGCGTTTGCAGCTCTGTTCCCAAACTGGATAAAATAGGTTTTATCAATATTGAGAGTAAGTTTGTTGGTCATCATCCAGGTAGATATTTTCTGCAATTCAGTATTTGCAGTGTTGGCTAGTGTGTCTGGGCTTGGTTGAGAGATAACGTATGTAGTGTCATCTGCAAAAAGTATGGGTTTGAGTAGTTGAGATGCATTTGGTAGGTCGTTAATGTAAATGAGAAAGAGTAGTGGGCCAAGAACACTTCCCTGTGGGACACCTACGGTAATAGTTTGCGCGGTGGAGCTAGCTCCATTTGTGTACACATATTGGTTTCTGTTGCTAAAGTATGATTTTAGGTAGTTTAAGGAGTGTCCTCTTATACCATAGTGCGATAATTTTAAGTGTAACAGATCATGGTCAACTGTATCAAAAGCTTTACGTAAATCAATGAAGATTCCCACTGGGATTTCTTTTTTCTCAAGGGCGGTGTAAATTATTTCTAACATGTGTATAATGGCATCATTTGTATTTTTATTAGGCCTGAATCCAAATTGACAGTGGTTGAGTACGTTGTTGGAGGTGAGGTAGGAATATATTTGTCTATGAATTAATTTTTCAAAGATTTTGGAGAGAAGGGGTAAGTTAGATATCGGCCTGTAGTTATTCAGGTCTGCTTGATCTCCTCCTTTATGTATTGGGGTGACCCTCGCTATTTTGAGTATTGATGGGAAGGTAGAGGATTCAATGGATTTGTTAAAAAGTGTTGCAATAATTGGTGAGAGAACTTGAGAGGCTTTTTTGTATATATAAGGTGGTAAGTTATTTAGGTCACCTGCTTTGTTTTTTAATGTGTTGATTATAAGTGAAAGTTCTATTGGGTTGGTTGGGGCTATTAATAGTGTGTTCGGATAGGTGCCAGTGAGATAGTCGTTAGGTGGAGTATTAGAACTTGGGATTTTGCTTGCCAGCTTTTTACCTATGGTGGAGAAGAAATCATTGAGTTTGTTTGCTGTTTCAATAGGTGGGAGTAGGGGTTCATCTGGTTTTGTTAGTTTGATTGTTCTGTTTGTGGATATCTTTTTTGTTCCTAGAATTTCAGATAGGGTTTTCCAGGTCTTTTTTATATCACCTTTTAAGTTATGTAATCTGTTCTCATAGTACAGTTTTTGACCTTCTTATCAGACTCGTTAGGTTTGATGAGTAGCGTTTTGTTTGTTCTCTTGATATTTGTCCCATTCTGTACTGTTTTCATATAGGTGCTTTATATTAATGGACTTGAGTATGCTGGGGTTAGCCAGGGACTATTTAATCTTTTAGTTGTGATTTGTTTAGTTTTTTAGGGCAGTGCTTATTATAGAGGTATTGGGTCTTTTAAGAAAATTATTAATACATAAGTCAGTATCTGGGAAGTTGTCTATTTCTGTTTGCCAGTCAATGTTTGTCATAGCTGTTATAAAGCTATTTATAGCTGTCTCATTATGTAGTCTGAAGGTAACTTTAGTAGTCTCTAGTGGTAATTTTCCGAGATTTGTTATGAGAAAGGTCGGGTAGTGGTCAGTGGTATTGTCTGTGATTATGCCTGATTTTAGTGGGGATATGGTGTTAGTCCAGATATGGTCTAATAGAGAGGCACAGGTCTCAGAGATTCTCGTAGGTTTTGTTATTGTCGGGAGCAGCAAGCAGTTGCTCATAGTGTTTGTGAATTCAGTTACTAGTGGGTCCTGATCTTGTAGGAGGTTTGTATTGAAGTCTCCTGTGAGGATTAAGTGGTCTTTGTTCATGTGTGCATCAGTAATCATACTTCCTAATTTTTCACTAAATTGCTGAATGTTTGACTCTGGTAATCTATAGAAGTTTATAACTGTGAGAGGTTTTTGTAGATATTTGGATTTAAATTTAGCTATTATATATTCTCCATGTTCATCTCTTGTGCAAGTACGTATTGTTAATACATTCAAGCTGGTCTGAGTAGAACATAGTTGTGCCACCTCCTTGTTGGTCTGGCCGACAATTGTGTATGGCTGTGTAACCAGGAATGGCATAGATATCTATAGTATGAGGCTTTATCCATGTTTCAGTGAGAGCAATGATGGACATACTGGCCTGAAGTGAGTTTAATAATGCAGTGAGGTCATCAAAATGTTTGCTTAAAGATCTGACATTGTAATTAAAGATAGTTATGTTATTGTTGGATTTGAGTAGTGTTTTAGCCTGTTCTGCTGTGTAGTAATGAGAATTGTTGTTAGGTTCATGTAAGTCATTTAATAGAAGGTTGATTTCAGGATCAATGTTTGGAATCATAAGATTTAGTGTGATTCTATAATTAAACTTAAAATTAGAACAACACAAGTAGACCTAAGAATAGGACAATGCAAAAGGATTTCTTGGCACGTGAGTTAGTACGTTGAATATGTTTACAAAAATGAAAAGAATGAGCTAAGGTAGTCAATTTACAGCTAATAAGAATCTAAAACTATAGCACCTGAGTTAGCACCTGAGTAAGTTAATTAATTAAACAAAAGTTTATATAGGAGTGTGATTCTAAAAAGATTAAGAACAATGAATAATGCTAGACTTAAAGATATGATATCTGATCAATTGATTTTTCTAGCTAATTGGATTAACAGACTTTTGAATAGAAGTCACAGAGGTTTAGGATATATCTTTACAGTGTAATTGATTTATTATTTAACTAGCTAATAGAACTGGTTGGAATGTTACTATGATTAGTATTAATTTATAATGGAACAAATATTAAGATTCAGTATTGCACTAGTTGTGATTATAGAATTTATTAAAGGCAATATAATGAAAATCAAAGTTAATTATTAAAAGAGAGATAAGTGCTAAAGTGTATAAAAGTGTACAAAAGTAAAATTTATTAGTATTAAAAATATTAAAAGATAAGTACAATTTTTAGCAAATAAGGTGATTAATAGAACTTATAAATTCTAAGCAAGTAAGCTGATAAAAATATATAGGTATGTGGGTTGAAAAATGGGCACAAGTAAAAATTGTATGTATTTAAAATAAAAGTAAAACTATTTGTCAAAAATATTCATCAGAGGATAGACAAATACTTAAATGAGGTAGATGGGCAAAACATACACTACACTATACGTAGGGGTTTGGTATTGGACATTGTGTTTATACAGTCTCTGTTATATTTGCATCCCTAAGGAATCTTGATAGTTCAGTCTCAGTTGTGATAGTATACAACTGACCTACACTTGTTTTTTTCACTAGAATTTTTCCATCCCGAGTGAAACATTGGTGGATTTTATCATTATTCTCTCGCTTAAGTCTTCTGATTCTATACCAGAGGTTCTGACGTTTTTTGGTCAGACACTCATTAATGAATACTTGTTTCCTGGCTTTAATAGATGATCTAATTAGATCTGTTTTCCCGTCATGTGTGGTGAATCTAAGCATAACACTTTTTCTACCATGGGAACCTAGTAATCGTGCTTCTTTTATATCTGTCACTGGTACATTTACGTTTATTTGATCTTTGATGATCTGTAAAGTAATGTCTTTACTGTTTGCTTGGGTCATATCACTGGGAAAGAATGGACTGTTCACTATTACTGCGTCTGATAACTTATCTTGTTCGGGTTTGTCCTCTTGTAGTGCAAGGTAGTCATTAAACTGGTTATCCATGTTGTTCTTCCACTCCTTTACTGCTTCCTCAACCTTTGTGTTTATAGATGTTATCTGTTCAGTGTGGCTATTAATGACAGTTTGGAGGGTTTTGCCAAAATCAGTCATTCCAGTTGTTGTTAACTTTTGTTCAAGGCTGAGGATTTTGTTTTCAAGTTGTGTCATCCTGGTATCTTGTTGTTGAAGTGCTTTACGTTGGTCCATATTTTCATTGATTAATTTGATGATGTATGACTTTAGTGTATCTGGATCATTCGTCATACCTGAGAGATTATCTGGGGTGAAGCCAGTGAAGGGGAGCTTGTGGGGAGGCAGCCATGTTTGTTGTTGATGCGTCGCCCTGGGTGGTGGTAAGGGGGGTGTAGGGTGTACCGGCGTCCTGGGAGGTGGTGAGGGGGGTTGAGGGTGTACCGGCTTCCTTGGTAGACAAGTTGATTAGTAGATTTCTTGGTGTTTTCTTGTTGATTTGGGATTTTGTTCTTCTGATGTTACGTCTCATTTGAGCACAGTAGTCGGGGAAGTTGGTGCGGCAAGATGAAGCTGTAGGCTGGTAAGCTGTAGGCTGGTGAACTGTAGGCTGGTAAACTGTAGGCTGGTGAACTGTAGGCTGGTAAGCTGTAGGCTGGTGAACTGTAGGCTGGTGAACTGTAGGCTGGTAAGCTGTAGGCTGGTGAATTGTAGGCTGGTGAACTGTAGGCTGGTAAGCTGTAGGCTGGTAGGTTGTAGGCTGGTGTAGGCTGGTAAGCGTTTGTTTGGCAGCGGGGTGATGCTTTGGGTTTGTGGGCAGTCTTCCTTTAATCGTCAGTTTATTTAGTTTGTAGGTCTCACTGCTGGTATTCTTGGGTCATTCTGGATGCTACGTAGGTTAGTGCAGTTTTGCTTGCAGCTAGGTCATCATAGGAGCATTGATAAACTCTGGGTGATGAGAAAAATATGGAGCTCAGATGCCGCTGCTGCCGCTGCCGCTGCCGTATCTGTGAACCAATCAGGAAGCTTCTCTGGCTTCTCTGGGTAGAAGTGCTGACAAGGCATAAATTACGTTGTGGTGGCCAAGACACACCAGCCAACAAATTGTTCTATTCTTACGCTAATATCAATAATAATGTTTATTTACTTACTACAATTGATCTATTATGACATAAGGCGACATATTAATAGCATAGAAACATGAAAAACGCACCAGAATAAATATTATGTGGCATAATATGACGGTCTATGGCCAAGTAGTGGAAGGGTCGCCACCAACCATAAGGGTTATTTTTCCCATTCTCACATTCTATTATGAGAGAAAATGGATCTAGTAAGTTATTTACATATTTAGCCAAATGGAATCATTATTAATGAACGAATTGGCATTATTTTCACAAAAAACATAGAAGAATGATTGCTTTACAAGATAGTATGTACCTTTTTGAAGTATCCCAAATATTTTCAGATTTGTGTGGGATAAAAGTCCGATATTTTGCTAAATGTCAAGAAACCTACAAACTGTATTTTTTTTTAGAATGAAGATGAGCTTTATTACAGAATTAGTACATGCTGCACGATGGACGTAGAAGTGTTCAATCAACAGAAAATGTTAAAACCACTTTTCCAAGTACCACTTCGGACTCACTCACTCCTAAGTGGAATCTTTAGGAATTTTCACTAAATTTTGCGTGGTTCATTTGCTTTTTGGCCGATTTTATTGAAACTTCGTCACAGCTCCTTCTATATAAGCTTCTAATAGTACACCAAAAATGAGCGCAATCGGTGAACAAATAAAAAAGTTGAGTCAGATCGTTCAGGGGGCCCTTTTATATACAGTGGTCCCTCGACTATTGGTCTTAATCCTTTCCAGGAGCTAGACCTCAACACGAAAAATTCGAAACTCGAAACCTTATTTCCCATAAGAAATAATGTAAATACAATTAATCCGTTCCAGACATCCACAAATATTCACAAAAAATTAATTTTGTAAAGATTAACTATACTTTCACATTCACAAAACAATTATAAATATATATAAAGTAGTGTAATAAATTTATAATTAAACATTTAAAATAACATTTACTTACCTTCATTGAAGAGAGTTGCTGGCATCTGGAAGATAGGGAGGAGGACAGGGGGAGGGGTTAGTGTTTGGAAGGGGAATCCCCACTCCCTGCCTTCCTGCTACACTCCCTGTATGAATGCTACACTCTCTGCATGCCTGCTACACTCCCTGCATGCCTGCTACACTCATTGCATGCCTGCTACACTCCCTGTATGCCTGCTACACTCCCTGCATGCCTGCTACACTCCCTGCATGCCTGCTACACTCCCTGCATGCCTGCTACACTCCCTGCATGCCTGCTACACCCTGCATGAATGCTACACTCCCTGCATGCCTGCTACACTCCCTGCATGCCTGCTACACTCCCTGCATGCCTGCTACACCCTGCATGAATGCTACACTCCCTGCATGAATGCTACCACTGGGGTGCCACTAGGAAGCTTCTTTGGACCCATGGTGACTTATTTCACAGTGACAATCACTAAACCACCAATAAACACAACAAATGTATTGTGAAATGTTTGAAAGAGCACGCTGGGTATTGTTCACTAAAGTGTAAACAATGCTAGACTGGCGTCCTGCTCGGTGAGGCTCGCAAGCGCAGGCAGGCGGACAGGTCTGGTACGGACCACTACACGGGTGAAAACCGCTACACGAGAAAAATATTGACCGAAAAAGGCAACGTTTACACGAAAAAACCGTTATTCGGACAGACCGTTACTCGGGGGTCCACATAGTGTTTGCTATATCCAGGGCAGGTCCTTGGTACATATCATGGGGGTTTTACTGGACTTATGTATAGGGTTCGCTACTATCCAGGGCAGATTCCTGCGTAAGCCATGCGTGTTGTAAGAGGCGACTAACATGCCGAGAGCAAGGGGCTAGTAACGTTACTAAATTTAAAAAGAAAAACTGCCTCTGTGGGATATGGTCGGTTTGTTGAAAAAACAAAAACAAATTTCTGAAATAACAAAGAATGTTTTTTCCAAAAGTAATGATGCCAAAAGTACGAAATTTGATTGACAACTTATGGAGTTATGCTGGTGCAGAGTTGGCAGTGATTTATGCACCAGCCTATTTTAGGCTAATTCAATTGTTCCAGTTAACCAAGCTCTTGGCTATCTCAATAGTATCTCTTCCATTCTATTGATTGAGCTCAAGAAACTGACCATTCAACTATTTCAACTACCCAGTAAAGTGGTCAGAAGTTGGTAACTTGGCCAGTTGTATACAAAATTAAAAAAAATGCCAGTTTAAAAATAGGGTCTAGGATAACCATTGTAGACATTGCTGGCACTAAAACACATTTCCATGCCTCCCCAAGCCTCCCTAGGCCTCCCCAGACCTCTCCAAGTCTCCCCAGGCATTTCCTCACCTTCCTAGGCCTCCCCAGACCTCCCTAGCCCTTCTCAGGCCTCCCCAGGCCTCCCTAGGCCTCTCCTATATTACACTTACTTTACATTTTCAATTCTTATTCACAAAAATTGAAGATTTACTCTATTTCTTGGACAATAAACTATAACCAGGAATGATTGGTCATGGTTTACAGCCTACCAATAATTGAATTAGGCCTATTAACAAGCCATAAACCAGACTATGGGTTGTAAAGGGGCCTTGCCTGTCCTCTAGAATATTGATAACTGAATATTTGTTACTTTGAGCTCACTTTCAAGCTACTTCTAGCCCTGAAACCAGTCAAAACCATCTCTATTTCAGTCAGTACAACCATAAAAACCATCTCTATTTCAGTCAGTACAACCATAAAAACCATCTCTATTTCAGTCAGTACAACCATAAAAACCATCTCTATTTCAGTCAGTACAACCATAAAAACCATCTCTATTTCAGTCAGTACAACCATAAAAACCATCTCTATTTCAGTCAGTACAACCATAAAAACCATCTCTATTTCAGTCAGTACAACCATAAAAACCATCTCTATTTCAGTCAGTACAACCATAAAAACCATCTGTTGGGTAAAAAACTGCCATATGAATGGAAGACGGGGATAATTGAAAACCGCCACAATAGCGGAACGCCATGAAGAGGGGCCTTCCACTGCTTGATATATAATTATGCAAAAATTGGAAACAAACAATGCAAAATGCAAAACAACCATGGGAGGAGTTGAATGATAGCTCTAGGCCTTTCATGTTGCATTCACCACATCAGGAGCTTGCAGTGTTGTAGAAGAAGTCCAAGGGGACGCTTCCTCTGAAACGTATTTTCTTGGGCTTATTCTTCTTTTCGGCAAAGTTTGAAACTCTTGATGTGTTGATTGCAACAAGGCCTAGAGCTATCATTCAACTCCCCTATGGTTGTTTTATGTCTTAATATTTCATGCTGTTAGTATAATTCAATTCTTTTTTGTCAGGAACTTGAGTTGACGGCTTCTGTTCAAGAAGCGGAAGAGGTGCGAGAAGATGCAATAGCGACAATCAAGCAGCAAGTTGAAGCCAAGATACATCAACTGGAAGCCCGGGTCCAGGAGCTGAAAGAGTCGAGGACTCAACTGGAGACTCAGCTAGCAGAAATATATAAAACAAAGACACATCTGGAGGACAAGGTGCGCAAGTTGACCAACGAGAACCATGAAATCAAGATGAACGCCGAAGCGTCGGAAAATGGCAGGAGAGAATTGAAGCTGGAGCTTGTTACACTAGAGAAGGTTAAGCTTGAGCTGGAAGCTCAGGTCACAGGCCTCAAGGGAACCACAAGTAAGCTTGAAGAATTGACTGGTCACAATGAACGATTGAAAGATGAATTGATTGAGCTGCAAGAAGCTCACTCTGCCTCACAGAAACAGGTAGAAGAGCTTCAAGAAGCTCACTCTGCCTCACAGAAACAGGTAGAAGAGCTGCATGAAGCTCACTCTGCCTCACAGAAACAGGTAGAAGAGCTACATGAAGCTCTCACTGCCTCACAGAAACAGGTAGAAGAGTTGCATGAAGCTCACTCTGCCTCACAGAAACAGGTAGAAGAGCTGCATGAAGCTCACTCTGCCTCACAGAAACAGGTAGAAGAGCTTCAAGAAGCTCACTCTGCCTCACAGAAACAGGTAGAAGAGCTGCATGAAGCTCACTCTGCCTCACAGAAACAGGTAGAAGAGCTTCAACAAGCTCACTCTACCTCCCAGAAACAAGTAGAGCAGCTTCAACAAGCTCACTCTACCTCGCAGAAGGACTTAGAAAAGCTTGATCTAGCTCACTCTATATTATTAGAGGTATCAAAGGTAGCTTCCCAAAGGTTCTCCAATCTAAACGAAGAGAATGAAAAATTGACTCATCATTTAGAAGTCAGTCGGAAGGGAAACAACGAACTTCGGTTGACCTTAGAGCGAGTGGAAGCGGAAAAAGGTCACATCACCATTGACTTGCAGAGCACGGAAAGAGTTGTAACAGAACTACGGACCAGAGTTGCTGATTTGGAAGGGAAATTGAAGTTGGGCGCCGAAGAACGCACCCGATTGAGCGAGGCAATCCATGAGAAGGATTCTGCCATGATGGAGATGGAAAGGGAAAGGCAGTCACTGGTGGAAGAGGCTGGGCGCGCCAGGCTGGAGAACGAACAGATCGCCGGCGAATTGAAGCAGACCAAGTCTGACAAAGAGTCTGCCAACCAAAGACTTTCCACTCTCCGGGTGGAAATTGAAACGCTCAAGTCCGAAAAAGAGGAACTGAACTTAAAGCTTCAAAGCTCCAAGCAGGATGAATACAAACAGAAAATAGAGGAATTAAAACAGGAAACAGATGAATGCAAACAGAAGATGGAGGAATACAAACAGGAAACAGATGAATACAAACAGAAGATGGAGGAATACAAAGAGGAAACAGACACATACAAACAGAAAATGGAGGAATACAAACAGGAGGCAGAAGAATACAAAGAGAAAATAGAGGAATACAAAGAGAAAGTAGACAGCCAAAATTTCCAGTTACAAGAACAGGAAGAACAGAGGAACGAATACGAACTTAAAGTCACGAACTTGGCTGAGCAAAACTCTGAACTTTGTCAGAATGTAAGGGAACTTAAGAATGACTTGAAGCTTAAAGAACTGATAGTTAGGAACGTGGAGAACTTGCAGAAAGAGAACAGTGAGTTGAACGATCATTTGGCCCATCTGGAAGAATGTGTGAATGAGCAGAAAATGGAAACGAGAACAGCCATGACCGAGAAGAACAAGCTTACTGAACAGCTGGATAAAGTTGAATGGGAGAACACCAGACTGGCGACTGAGGTTGAATCCGTAACTGGCCAAGTGACGAGGCTGGAGAATGAGCTTTCTGCGATCCAGATGCAGCTAAAGAGCAAGGAAGAACACAATGCCAAGATAATGCTGCAGTTAGGAACTTCACAGAGCGAAATAACGAAAGTGAATGAGAAATACAGAGAACTAGAACAAAATAATGAAACGTTATGTAAGGAAAAAGAACAAACAACATCGGAACAGAACAAGAAAATTGCAGAACTCAAAAATAGTGTCTTAGAATTGGAAAGCAAAGTGAAAGTTAGGGAAAGCAAAATAGAAAGCTTACTACATGAACTTTCAGAATTAGAAAGCAAAGTGAAAGCCAGAGAAAGCAAAATAGGAAGCTTACTACAGGAGAAGAAAGTAATGCTTAGTGAACTGGGAGAGAAAGTTGAAGCATTAGAAAGGGAAGTAGAGGAAAAAGAGAGAAAGTTGAGGGAAAGAACTAGAGAATATGTGATTAAGATGGAAGAGGTGGAAGAGGTGATAAAGGAGGATAAGAAAGCTTGGAAAGTTAAGCTGGAAAGCTGTCAGCAGGAGAAGCTTAAGCTGGAGGAGAAAGTGAGAGAGCTTTCACTTTCTCTCACGCAGAAAGATGAGCTTATTTTCACTAAGGTGAGAGTGCTGTGTAGGCCTAACAGGTGTTGTGTAGGCCTAACAGCAGGTGCTGTGTAGGTCTAACAACTGATATGTAGGCCTAACAGCAGGTGCTGTGTGGTGGGAAGTACTCTGTCATAACAATAATGATATTAATATAATAATAACAGTAATACTGCACCAAATAAAATAAAAAATTTTTATTAACACATCGGCCGTTTCCCACCAAGGCAGGGTGGCCCGAAAAAGAAAAACTTTCATCATCATTCACTCCATCACTGTCTAGCCAGAGGCGTGCTTACACTACAGTTATAAAACTGCAACATTAACACCCCTCCTCCAGAGTGCAGACACTGTACTTCCCATCTCCAGGACTTAAGTCCGGCCTGCTGGTTTCCCTGAATCCCTTCATAAATGTTACCTTGCTCACACTCCAACAGCACGTCAAGTCCTAAAAACCATTGTCTCCATTCACTTCTATCAAATATGCTCATGCATGCTTGCTGGAAGTCCAAGCCCCTTGCACACAAAACCTCCTTTACCCCCTCCCTCCAACCTTTCCTAGGCTGACCCCTACCCTGCCTTCCCTCCACTACAGATTTATACACTCTCAAAGTCATTCTATTTTGTTCCATCCCCTCTACATGTCCAAACCACCTCAACAACCTCTCCTCAGCTCTCTGGATGATAGTTTTGGTAATCCCACACCTTCTAATTTCCAAACTATGAATTCTCTGCATTATACATACATATTCACACCACACATTACCCTCAGACATGACATCTCCACTACCTCCAGCCTTCTCCTTGTTGCAACATTCACCATCCATGCCTTACACCCATGCAAGAGTGTTGGTATAACTATACTCTCATACATTCCCCTTTTTGCTTCCAAGGACAAAGAAGTTTGTGCAACTAATAATAATAGTAATATAATAACAGCAGACATTGCAAAAGTATGGAAGAGGTTAGAGTATGTAGGAGAGATTATTTCTCAGTAAAAGTAGGCCTTAGTGATGTGTGATGTCACTATGGACTTGGTTCCTGGAAGTGGGACGTACAATGCTCGCACTTTAACCCTTTGGGGGTCGACAGGCCTTCTCGGAAACTTGTTCTCAGGGTCGAAATTTTTTTGAAAAAAAAAAAAAAAAAAATCTTATGAAATGATAGAGAATCTTTTTCCGATCATAACGACACCAAAAGTATGAAATTTGATTGAAAACTTACAGAATTATGTTCTCGCAAAGTTATTGGTCTCGACGATGTTTACGGATCAGCGATTTCGCCCACTTTGAGCCCTATTCTTGGCCACTTCCAATGTTCCAGTCCACTAAAATCATGGCTATTTCACTAGAACTCCATTTCTTCTATCGATTGAGTACAAGAAACCACCCATTTACCAATTTCAACTACCCAAAATAGTGGTCAGAAAATGGCAATTTGGCCAATTTCACACAAATTTCAAACGATGCCAATTTCAAAATGGGGTCCAGAATAAACAAGGCAGACATTCCTGGCACTAAAATAACATCTTCTTTGTTTCATTAGTCACGTCTCCAGGCCCCTCTTACATTACTTTTGCTTTCCATTTTGAATTTTTATTCTCACAAAAAAATAGAAGGTTTACTGTTATGTATACAACTGTATCATTGTAAAATGGTATAAATAATATCAGCGCACTTGTGGAAGAATATTAGACTCACCAGTTGATGTGTATTGGACGCATGGTGTGATTTGTTTACTCTTGAACATCGTCAAAAATCGAACATTTTTGCTACTTTGAGCTGAATTACAAGGTACTTGTCATTGTCAAACCAATCAAAATCATCTCTATTTCTGTAATATATCTTCCATTCTATCAAATGAGACCAAGAAAACGAGAATACATCAATAAATACCATACGATAATAGACTGCAAAGTTGCTGTTTTAAATGAAAAAAACGGTCAGGTTTTTTTTCTCATTATGCAGTGTGTGCTACAGGAATTTTTTTATACTGCACACACTGACCACACAGACCCCTTTCATATGTAGGTCTACCAGCCGTTTCCCACTTAATTTGAGGCCGCTAGAATTTACGCGTACTAGTACGGCACCGACCCTGGCGTGTAAAACGTACTAGTACGGCACTGACCCCGAAAGGGTTAAAGGAGGGGTTTGGGATACTGGCAGTTTGGAGGGACTTCTAAACTGTCGTATCTGAGTGCCTCTACATAGACAGTGATTATATATGAGTGATGGTGAAAGTGTTGAATGATGAAAGTTTTTTCTTTCTTCTTGGGTTTTTCTTTCTTTTTGTGCCACCCTGCCTCGGTGGGAAATGGCCTATGTGTTAAAAAAAAATATAGTATATATATACAGTGGACCCCCGAGTTTCGAACAATCTTCATTCCAGAATGCTGTTCAAGTGCTGTTACCAAACGAATTTATTCCCATAAGGAATGATGTAAATTAGATTAGTCCATTTCAGACCCCCAAAAATACACTTATAAAAGCACTTACAAAAATAAAATTTAATAATAGGGTGAGTTGGGAATGTTCGAAACTCAGGGTTCCACTGTATACAGTGGTACCTCGAGTTACGATGGTCCCAAATGCCTTTATGTAAGTTTATTTTATAAATGCTTTTGTAAGTATATTTTGGGGTGTAAGGACTAGTCTATTTTACATTATTCTTATGGGGATAATTGTTTGTAATGGCACTTGAACAGCATTTCGAACGAAAATATCGTAACTCTAGGTACCACTGTATATATATATATATATATATATATATATATATATATATATATACAGTGGTACCTCGACTTACGATATTTTTTTCATTCCAGAATACTGTTCAAGTGCCATTACCAAACGAATTTATCCCCTTAAGGAATGATATAAAATAGACTAGTCCTTTTAGATTCCCAAAATTACACTTACAAAAGCGTTTAAAAAAATAAACTTACATAAAAGGGTGAGTTTGGGGACCATCGTAAGTCGAGGTACCACTGTATATATATACACACACACACACACACACACACACATACATACATACAGTGGTACCCCGACTTACGATATTAATCCGTCAGAGAGGGCATATTTTAAGGCGAAACAATCGTTAAACGAATCAATTTTCCCCATAAGAAATAATGGAAATAAATTTAATCCGTCCAAGACTTCCAAAAGTAGTTAAATAAAATATTTTTTAGAACTTTTTGACATTAAATAATACAAAATTTAATAAAGAATACCTAAATACACATGCAAATA
>WNWK01007316.1:0-52500 GCA_009830355.1 Cherax destructor | reverse complement strand
TTGCTGATGACACTGTACTTGTTGCTGATGACACTGTACTTGTTGCTGATGACACTGTACTTGTTGCTGATGACACTGTACTTGTGGGAGATTATGAAGAGAATTTGCAGAGGTTGGTGGACGAGTCTGGTTGGGTGTGTAGGAGAAGAAAATTAAAAGTGAACATAGGAAAGAGTAAGGTGATGAGGATAACAAAAAATTTAGGTAATGAAAGATTGAATATCAGATTGGAGGGAGAGAGTATGGAGGAAGTGAATGTATTCAGATATTTGGGAGTGGACGTGTCAGCAAATGGGTCTATGAAAGATGTGGTGAATCATAGAATTGATGAGGGGAAAAAGGCGAGTTTTGCACTGAGGAGTCTGTGGAGACAAAGAACATTATCCATGGAAGCAAAGAGGGGAATGTATGAGAGTATAGTGGTACCAACACTATTATATGGGTTGTGAAGTATGGGTTGTAAATGTTGCAGCAAGGAGGAGGCTGGAGGCAGTGGAGATGGTGTGTCTGAGGGCAATGTGTGGTGTAAATATAATGCATAGAATATGTAGTTAGGAAATTAGAAGGTGCGAGGTTTCTAAAAGTATTATTCAGAGGGCTGAGGAGGGATTGCTGAGGATGGAATGAAATAGAATGACTTGGAGAGTATAAACCTGCAGTGGAGGGAAGGCAGGGTAGGGGTCAACCTAGGAAAGGTTATAGGGAGGCTATAAAGGTTTTGTGTGTGAGGGGCTTGGACATCCAGCAAGCATGCGTGAGCATGTTAGTAGTGAATGGAGACAAATGGTTTTTATGACTTGATGAACTATTGGAGTGTGAGCAAAGTAACATATATAAAGGAATTCAGGAAAACCAGTTAGCCAAACTTGAGTCCTGGAGGTGGTAAATACAGTGCCTGCACTCTAAAGGAATCCTGGAGGTGGGAAATCCAGTGCCTGCACTCTGAAGGAGTCCTGGAGGTGGGAAATACAGTTCCTTCACTATGAAGGAGTCCTGGAGGTGGGAAATACAGTGCCTGCACTCTGAAGGAGGGGTGTTGATGTTGCAGTTTTTATAACTGCAGTGTAGGTGTGCCTCTGGCAAGACAGTGATGGAGTGAATGATGGTGAAAGTGTTTCTTCTTCTTTGGGTTGCCCTACCTTGGTGGAAGATGACTGATGTGATAATAAAAAAATAAAAAATAATAATAGTAATATAATAATCATAATAGTAATAATTACAGATAAGAGAAGGTGAAGAGAAAATAGCAGAGACAGAAGAGAGATTTAGAAGAAAGAAGCAAGAACTAGAGCAGACATGGCAGCACAGACTGAGGTATGTTATTACTACAGTTACTGCTACTGTTACTACTACTGTTACTGCTACTGTTACTACTACTGTTACTGCTACTGTTACTGCTACTGTTACTATTACTGTTACTGCTACTGTTACTAGAGCAGACATGGCAGCACAGACTGAGGTATGTTGTTATTACTACAGTTACTGCTACTGTTACTACTACTGTTACTACTACTGTTACTGCTACTGTTACTAGAGCAGACATGGCAGCACAGACTGAGGTATGTTATTACTACAGTTACTGCTACTGTTACTACTACTGTTACTGCTACTGTTACTACTACTGTTACTGCTACTGTTACTGCTACTGTTACTATTACTGTTACTGCTACTGTTACTAGAGCAGACATGGCAGCACAGACTGAGGTATGTTATTACTACAGTTACTGCTACTGTTACTACTACTGTTACTGCTACTGTTACTGCTACTGTTACTGCTACTGTTACTAGAGCAGACATGGCAGCACAGACTGAGGTATGTTGTTATTACTACTGTTACTGCTACTGTTACTACTACTGTTACTACTACTGTTACTGCTACTGTTACTAGAGCAGACATGGCAGCACAGACTGAGGTATGTTGTTATTACTACTGTTACTACTACTGTTACTGCTACTGTTACTGTTACTGTTACTAGAGCAGACATGGCAGCACAGACTGAGGTATGTTGTTATTACTACTGTTACTGCTACTGTTACTGCTACTGTTACTACTACTGTTACTACTACTGTTGCTAGAGCAGACATGACAGAACAGACTGAGGTATGTTGTTATTACTACTGTTACTGCTACTGTTACTGCTACTGTTACTAGAGCAGACATGGCAGCACAGACTGAGGTATGTTGTTATTACTACTGTTACTACTACTGTTACTACTACTGTTACTGCTACTGTTACTGGAGCAGACATGGCAGCACAGACTGAGGTATGTTGTTATTACTACTGTTACTGCTACTGTTACTACTACTGTTACTGCTACTGTTACTGGAGCAGACATGACAGAACAGACTGAGGTATGTTGTTACTACTACTGCTATTACTACTGTTACTGCTACTGTTACTACTACTGTTACTACTACTGTTACTGCTACTGTTACTACTACTGTTACTACTACTGTTACTGCTACTGTTACTGGAGCAGACATGGCAGCACAGACTGAGGTATGTTGTTATTACTACTGTTATTACTACTGTTATTACTACTGTTACTGCTACTGTTACTACTACTGTTACTACTACTGTTACTACTACTGTTACTACTACTGTTGCTAGAGCAGACATGACAGAACAGACTGAGGTATGTTGTTATTACTACTGTTACTGCTACTGTTACTACTATTGTTACTACTACTGTTACTGCTACTGTTACTACTACTGTTACTGCTACTGTTACTAGAGCAGGCATGACAGAACAGACTGAGGTATGTTGTTACTACTACTGTTACTACTACTGTTATGTCATGCATAGTACATTGATAGCCATCCATAGTACACTGATATTGTCATGCATAGTACACTGATAGTCATCCATAGTACACTGATATTGTCATGCATAGTACATTGATATTGTCATGCATAGTACATTGATAGTCATCCATAGTACACTGATAGTCATCCATAGTACACTGATATTGTCATGTATAGTATACTGATAGTCATCCATAGTACACTGATAGTCATCCATAGTACACTGATATTGTCATACAAAGTACACTGATAATCATCCATAGTACACTGATATTGTCATACACAGTACACTAATATTGCACACACAACCCGCACATATAAAAGAGAGGAGCTTACGACGACGTTTCGGCCCGACTTGGACCATTTACAAAGTCACACTAACACACAAAGACGGGGGAAGTGGTACTTATAGGCAGGCAGGCAGGGGAGGGTACCAGAGAGTGGGGTAATAATGGAGTAAGTAGTGGAAGAGGTAGTAGTAGTAATAGTAGTAGTGGAGACAGTCATGTTCTAGAGGAGCACTGCAATGAGGCTAGCGGCCCACGCAAACTATTACCGTAGGTGTCCCACAGGGAAGTGTTCTTGGCCCACTACTCTTTCTCATTTACATTAACGACCTACCAAATGCATCTCAACTACTCAAACCCATACTTTTTGCAGATGACACTACATACGTTGTCTCTCACCCAAGCCCAGACACATTAGCCAACACTGCAAATACTGAATTGCAGAAAATATCTACCTGGATGATGACCAACAAACTTACTCTCAATATTGATAAAACCTATTTTATCCAGTTTGGGAAAAGAGCTACAAACGCACCACTTAACATAATGATAAACGGGTCCCCTATCGCAAAACTCACAGAGGGAAAATTCTTAGGAATACATCTAGACAGTGGCCTCAAATTTCAGACACATATACAACAAATCTCCAAGAAAGTCTCAAAGACCGTGGGAATACTATCCAAGATACGGTACTATGTTCCACAACCAGCTCTCCTTACCCTATATCACTCACTCATTTACCCCTACCTCACCTATGGAATCTGCGCATGGGGCTCTACATCAATAACTCATCTCAGACCACTAATAACACAACAAAAGGCAGCAGTTAGAATGATAACAAATTCTCACTCCAGGCAACATACTCCACCAATATTCAAAAACCTAAACTTACTCACCATACAAGACATCCATACTTTTTACTGTGCCTATTAAATACATAGAACACTCTATGCAGATATTAACCCACCACTCAAACTTCTCCTTACTAATTTTAACAGGACACATGACCATAACACTAGACACAGATCACTCCTCGATGTTCCCCGTGTCCACCTAACACTATGTAAAAACTCAATGCACATAAAAGGCACGAAAATTTGGAATTCATTACCTGTCATTGCCAAAGAAACCCTACCTGTACCCCAATTCAAAACGATGCTAAAAAACCACCTTCTCACCCAAAGCTAATTGCTCCATATCAACCATTCCCAGCAAAGTAGAATAATCACTTAACGTAAAACCTGACTATTCAAGTCAATGTAATGTATGAATGAACGAATGAATGAATGTAAAACCTGTTATGAATAATACTTACTTAGCTAATTATTCCCACAACACTTACATTATAATGACCATGTAAACTAACTGCAATGCAATTAATTGTTTTAAATTGTTACCTCACTCAATTAGTTGCATTGCTGCAATAAATTGCTACAATTAATTGATATGTTCAACTTATATTCAAACTTTATAACTTAGATATGCAACTTTACTTATTTTATAAATTATCAACTATAACTTTTTATTATTTTATTATTATTATTGCTTTAATTTGTTTAATCTGATTTAAATAATTTTATAATGAAGACAAAAGTACAAAACTATGTTCAAATTTCATAGCTTAAATACTCACCTTTACTCATTGTATACTATCTACAAAAATTCTTACAATTTAGTTTTAAGTTAATTTAAAGTCTGCCCAAAATGCCCTGCATACTAGGGGCTTTTGGCATGTACACCTCATGTAATCTCAATAACCAAATGTAATTCGTTGTATCATGTCCAAATAAAAATATTATTATTATTATTATTATTATTATTATTATTATAAGGGTGAGACGAGAACACAGAGTGAGGAAAGGCGAAAAAAAGGACAAATACCAGGCAAAAGAAAAGAAAGAAAGGAAAACCCATAGGAGAAAAAAGAAGAAGAGGGAAGAGATGAAAGGGGAAGGAATCAGGTTAAGTCACGGGTGTTCTGAAGTTTAGAGCATTTAACAATGTAATGAGAGAGGAAAGCATCAACAGAGACAAAGCCAGGGCTAAGATTCATACAGGGAAAGTTGTGTATAAGGGAGGATTCAACCAGGCGGCGACTATGAAAGTTAGACGTAGGGTAGACAGTTTTAGCAGAAGACCAATCAATAGGATGACTGTGATCTCTGACATGACAGAAAAGAGCATTATTAGTGTCGGCAAGCCTAACACTATTTTTGTGCTCCCTGAGTCTGTCAGAAAGAGATCGGCCAGTTTCTCCGAAGTACTGAAGAGGACAGGAGGAGCAAGAAATAGAGTAGACACCAGGAGAATCTGTGGAGGGAGGGGAGGTATGAACTAGATTAGTGCGAAGAGTGTTAGTCTGACGAAAGGTAAGTTTGATGTCTAAGGAACGGAGAGAGTTGCTGAGATTAGAGAGACCAGAGATGTATGGAAGGCAGAGGACTGGAAAGTTCTCAGGAGTAGAGGGTTTAGGAGAGAAGAAAGTCCGTTTGGCACGAGAGAAAGCAGAGTCTATGAAATGGGAAGGGTAGCCCAGGCGGGAAAATTAATTATGAAGAGTGGAAATTTCTGCTTCAAGAAACTGAGGATCACAGATATGGAGAGCATGGAGAAAGAGGGAGATAAGAACACTCTTCTTGACAGAGGAGGCATGATAAGAGAAGTAATGAATGTACATGCCACTGTGCATAGGCTTGCGGTACACGGAGAAGGCAAAACCTGTAACTGAGCGGTGGACATGAACATCAAGGAAAGGAAGCAAAGAATTAGATTCCCAATCAGCTTTAAACTTAATGGAAGGGGCAAGATTATTAAGAGCATCAAGAAAAGGTTGGAAGAGACTTAAGTCATGAGGCCAAAGAGCAAAGATGTCATCTACATAGCGGAGCCAGAGTGAAGGACGTACATCAATAGTGGGAAGAAGGACAGTCTCGAAGTATTCCATGTAAAGATTAGCATTTCATAGACTCTGCTTTCTCTCGTGCCAAACGGACTTTCTTCTCTCCTAAACCCTCTACTCCTGAGAACTTTCCAGTCCTCTGCCTTCCCTACATCTCTGGTCTCTCTAATCTCAGCAACTCTCTCCGTTCCTTAGACATCAAACTTACCTTTCGTCAGACTAACACTCTTCGCACTAATCTAGTTCATACCTCCCCTCCCTCCACAGATTCTCCTGGTGTCTACTCTATTTCTTGCTCCTCCTGTCCTCTTCAGTACTTCGGAGAAACTGGCCGATCTCTTTCTGACAGACTCAGGGAGCACAAAAATAGTGTTAGGCTTGCCGACACTAATAATGCTCTTTTCTGTCATGTCAGAGATCACAGTCATCCTATTGATTGGTCTTCTGCTAAAACTGTCTACCCTACGTCTAACTTTCATAGTCGCCGCCTGGTTGAATCCTCCCTTATACACAACTTTCCCTTTATGAATCTTAGCCCTGGCTTTGTCTCTGTTGATGCTTTCCTCTCTCATTACATTGTTAAATGCTCTAAACTTCAGAACACCCGTGACTTAACCTGATTCCTTCCCCTTTCATCTCTTCCCTCTTCTTCTTTTTTTCTCCTATGGGTTTTCCTTTCTTTCTTTTCTTTTGCCTGGTATTTGTCCTTTTTTTCGCCTTTCCTCCCTCTGTGTTCTCGTCTCACCCTTGCGGGCCGCTAGCCTCATTGCAGTGCTCCTCTAGAACATGACTGTCTCCACTACTACTATTACTACTACTACCTCTTCCACTACTTACTCCATTATTACCCCACTCTCTGGTACCCTCCCCTGTCTGCCTGCCTATAAATACCACTTCCCCCGTCTTTGTGTGTTAGTGTGACTTTGTAAATGGTCCAAGTCGGGCCGAAACGTCGTCGTAAGCTCCTCTCTTTTATATGTGCGGGTTGTGTGTGTATTGTTCCAGTCACGGTATTGTGCCTTTTTGTTATTCACTAATATTGTCATGCATAGTACACTGATATTGTCATGCATAGTACACTGATATTGTCATGCATAGTACACTGATATTGTCATGCATAGTACACTGATATTGTCATCCATAGTACACTGATAGTCATCCATAGTACACTGATAGCCATCTGTAGTACACTGATATTGTCATGCATAGTACACTGATATTGTCATGCATAGTACACTGATATTGTCATGCATAGTACACTGATAGTCATCCATAGTATACTGATAGTCATCCATAGTACACTGATAGTCATCCATAGTACACAGATATTGTCAACCATAGTACACTGATATTGTCATCCATAGTACACTGATATTGTCATCCATAGCACACTGATATTGTCATCCATAGTACACTGATATTGTCATCCATAGTACACTAATATTGTCATTGTGGGGAATTGTGGGAGATAAGTCTATCTGGGACACCGCCACTTGCAACAAACAATCTCCCAGGGAGATGACCGACTAGTATAATTTTACCGGTCACTCCCGCAAGGTGTGTGAGAAACTTTACCCACTCCTGGTCGCACCTGAGGGGTACCTTTGATGTTCTCACACTCACCCCAATACGCTCTGGACCAGTATAAATAAATCTGAGTAGATAATACTAATAATTATGGTATGATTAAATTTAAGTGGACTGTATGGGGATTAGGGACTGATCAAGTAGAAGGAAAAGGAGAGAACACACAATTAAGTTAACATGACCATCACTCACCTAATTAACAGCATCGTAGCGGTGCACTGTAGATCGTTGACCTAGCTAAAGCACATCTACTATTTATAACAATCTCATCGGCCGACTTAGAATGTTACAAAGGTTGAGTACTTAGCTTTAGGTGAGTTGCTCCTGTGGTCTTGTCCGATCGCGATGGTAAGGGTTGTCCCGTCGAGTCAAGGAAGATTAATTTCCGTGAACTCTTATACGCCCACGAGACCGGGCATTAGTTAACATGTGGTTGGTCGGGGTAGCGATTCAGATCCACTCACTATTCCGACCTTATTACTGTTTATACGTTTACTTTACACACTATGTATATCCTTGCTTAATGCTCCACTAGTTTGTACACATTCACCGTCTCGATACTTGTATTTCGAGTCGATGAGTTGAGATAATGTTAGTTCATCTTCTCCACATTCAATATGGCAGTCGGGGTATGGCGTACCCACGCCAGACCCACCCTGTACAATCACCCCCCGATTATTTACAACTCTGTTTCACTATATTCACCATTTCGCAATATTCATCGAACATATTTCAGTCTCTTCTAATACGAAAACCACCCAGCATCAGGGTTTACGACTTTATCCTGTCGTATGTTCGCTTCCAGGGGATTCAAAGTAGGCCTAAACCAGCATCCCTAGCCGATGGCATTCACTATTTCACAATTATTGCCCTATTACGGGGCCTCCTGGACCGATTGTCCCACTTTATACACGTCACACACGTTGATATCCCTCCATATTACGAAAGGAGGTAATTAAGTCCGGTTTGGCGGTCGCCATTACCTGGTCGCTAGGCTGGGTTTTCACTGACCCCTCCCCTCTCTGCCTTCCTCTCTGCCCAGCGTCTTTCCCGCTAGTACGATGGTTCTGTATTCATACCCACCTAGGCGTTAAGCTATTAGCAGTACATTAAAGATATCTGTTCATATTGGAAAGTTTATCAATTACAACTTTCGGAAAATACCAATATTTTCCACAGTCATGCACAGTACACTAATATTGTCATGCACAGTACACTAATATTGCCATTCAAAATACACTAATATTGTCATGCACAGTACACTAATATTGTCATGCACAGTACACTAATATTGTCATCCACAATACACTAATATTGCCATGCACAGTACACTAATATTGTCATCCACAATACACTAATATTGTCATCCACAATACACTAATATTGTCATGCACAGTACACTAATATTGTCATGCACAGTACACTATTATTGCCATCCACAGTACACTAATATTGTCATCCACAGTACACTAATATTGTCATGCACAGTACACTATTATTGCCATCCACAGTACACTAATATTGTCATCCACAGTACACTAATATTGTCATGCACAGTACACTAATATTGCCATCCACAGTACACTAATATTGTCATCCACAGTACACTAATATTGTCATGCACAGTACACTAATATTGTCATGCACAGTACACAAATATTGTCATGCACAATACCCTAATATTGTCATGCACAGTACACTAATATTGTCATGCACAGTACACTATTATTGCCATCCACAGTACACTAATATTGTCATGCACAGTACACTAATATTGTCATGCACAGTACATTACCCTTTACCAGGCCACGCATCAAATTTGAGACACTGCAACATTTGCAACCTATATTCTGATAATATAAGCAATTCTAAGACATATTTATTTGTGTTCATTTGTCAAGTTTATATTTTAGGAGCCTCTAAAATACCCTCTATGGCAGAATCAAATATGAGGCACACCTGGCCTGGTAAAGGGTTAATATTGTCATGCACAGTACACTAATATTGTTATCCACAATACACTAATATTGTCATGCACAGTACACTAATATTGTCATGCACAGTACACTAATATTGTCATGCACAGTACACTATTATTGCCATCCACATTACACTAATATTGTCATCCACAGTACACTAATATTGTCATGCACAGTACACTAATATTGTCATGCACAGTACACTAATATTGTCATGCACAGTACCCTAATATTGTCATGCACAGTACCCTAATATTGTCATGCACAGTACACTAATATTGTCATGCACAATACACAAATATTGTCATGCACAGTACACTAATATTGTCAACTCCTTAACAAATGCATGGTGTTCTCTAGTATTCTCAATGTTAAGTTTAGCCAACTCAAGTTCTAGCAAAGTTGACTCCCCAAGACAACCCCGATTCACCACGTCTCCCCAAATAGATGTTATTCCTGTTGCTTAGGAGTTTGTCCTCCTGCATTAGGAACGAACCCAAGCGGGGATTGATGGCTCCTCCAGCAGCGGAAACCTCAGTTTGATGTGCCATGTTACTCGAGTCAAACCTTAATTTGTCCCATATACAGTAGCACCACCATATCCACTGGTTTGGTTTGCACAGTTTCACTTATCCATGGTTTACTGTGGCCCAAGAATAAGCCTTAATTTAACTTAATGACCATAAAGCACAGTAGTAGTGATGGTGGTCTTAATTTAGCTTAATAATGACCACAAAGCACAGTAGTAGTGATGGTGGTCTTAATTTAGCTTAATAATGACCACAAAGCACAGTAGTAGTGATGGTGGTCTTAATTTAGCTTAATAATGACCACAAAGCACAGTAGTAGTGATGGTGGTCTCAATTTAGCTTAATAATGACCACAAAGCACAGTAGTAGTGATGGTGGTCTCAATTTAGCTTAATAATGACCACAAAGCACAGTAGTAGTGATGGTGACAGGTGTTCAAAGTCTAAAGAGAAGCTGTCAAGTGCTTCCCATAACAAACAAACAAAACAAACAAATGTTATGTCCTTGCAAGTTTACATTGAGAGCATATAATTACAATAATGGGTTTCAGTGTAAAGAGAGTCACTATCTTGTCATGGCATTATTGGCAGACTAAATTTAATGGCTTACATACTACTTAATACTAGAGAAATTGATCATAGTTTGTTTAAGTTGTACAACTGTTATTATTTATAGCAGTAAGTAGGTTTACTAAAATTAGAATCTGGGGATATTACATTGGGGCAAGGTGAAAGTATTTTGTAGATTGTTTATATCAGTAGTAAATATTTAAATTATATTATGGGAATTATAACATTGTGCATTGTTGAAAGTAGTTTACAGTATGAGAATGCTACAATTGGGTGTAAGGCAGTATTGTTTTGGGCAGGTATTTATACTACGATGTAGTATTTATTTAGTATTGTATTTAGTATTTATGTAGTATTGTGTGAAAGTGATAATTCTCCACTTATTGTGCATAATATATCAATTATACTTTATAATTGCTATGTATGTAAACCAAAAATGAATTATATATAGTATAGTGTTGGCTATTATCCACGGTTTTTTGTATCCACGATAAGTCTTGGAAGGTATCCCCAGTGGATACCAGTGCACTACTGTACACTCACAAAGCTGTGCAGCTTCGTTGATACTATATACCAATAGAATGAGCAATTCACCAGCAGTGTTGTGGAGATAGTCTGGGCAAGTTTTGCAGGGTATACAGTAGGACCCTGTATCTGCGGGGGATGCATGCCAAGGACCTGCTGTGGATATTGAAACCTTGGATAGTAGCATACCCTATATACAGTGGAACCTTGGCTTATGAATGCCCCACCATGCAAGTTTTTCAGGATACAAACAATCGCTTGGTCAGTTTTTTGCCCATGGATATGAACAAAATTTCAGGATGTGAACTTTTCCTTCAAGGAAGGTTCCTTGGTGAGGGGCTCTTGATCTAGGGAATTGGATCTATGCTCCAGTTCCCTAAATTAATAATAATAATAATTATTATTATTTTTATTATACGTATGTACATTGGTCCCCCGAGTTACGTACACCCTGGAAATCGTACAATTATGTAAGTAGTATAATATTGTAAGTGCTTGTGGAAGTATATTTTTGGGGGTCTGAAATAGACTAACCTATGTGACATTTTTCCTTAAGGGAGTAAATTCGTTCGGTAATGGCGCTTGAGCAGGCTTCTGGAGAGAAGTTTTTACGATACTCAGGGGACCACTGTACTACTACTAATAATAAAACGTATAATATAATAATAATATAATATAATAATAATAATATAATAATGATACGTAATATGTACTATAATAATAATTATAATAATACATACTATAATAAGTGAGTTCCAGAACGCCACCACGAGATGGCAGAGTGAGTACCAAAGCAGCGCTCACCATCAGTGCACATGTGCTTACAGAGCTTACCTCGCGGTGGAAGGAATTCTCATGTTTTCTTTACGTTTCCTGCAGTTATTTTGCTAAATTTCTTTTTTCTAACCATGGGTCCTAAAAAAGCAAGTGCAAAAGACAGTACTGAGAAGAACAAGAGGATGATTTCCATGGAATTAAAGCAGGAAATCATAGATAAACACAAACAAGGTGGGAGGATTAAGGACTTGGTGAGTGAGTACCAGCGTAGCAGTTCTACGATATGTACAATACTAAAGCAGGAGTCTCTAAAGGCTATAGCTCCAGCAAAGGGTGTTACAGTAATTTCTGAAACATTCTGAAAGGGAGGAAGAAACAAACCACCTTGGACAGTTTTTTATTGAAACGCCGCAGAGGAAAGTGTGAAAAGCGTGAAGAAAAAGCCAAAAATCAGTGAATAGTGAAGTGAGATAAAAATAAAATTTGTAGCAGTTAAGTTCAGTGATAAAGTGTAGCAATTAAGTGTAGCATTAAGAGTGTAGCAATTAAGTGTAGCATTAAGAGTGTAGCAATAAAGTGTAGCATTAAGAGTGTAGCAATTAAGTGTAGCATTAAGAGTGTAGCAATTAAGTGTAGCATTAAGAGTGTAGCAATTAAGTGTAGCATTAAGAGTGTAGCAATTAAGTGTAGCATTAAGAGTGTAGCAATTAAGTTAAGCGATTAAGGGATAGAAAAAGGACAAAATGAAATGAACTCCTGACAGCATACGCCGTTCTGCTTATCTTTTCCACCGTCAACCTTTGCCAGCATCTCTTCTCCAAGGTAAATGGTGTACGTACACCAGTATATTTCTACATTATGTTTTCCTTATGAAAGTAGTGATCTAATGCAGTTAGCCTCACAAACTCCATTTTCTCTTATAATAACATTTTCAGAGCTGGAGGGAGAATGCCCGCTACCACTCTCCTCTGCCGCCGTCATCACTAGCCACATACGTTATGGCATTTTATTCATTCTAGAGTGTATATCAGGTTTCTATGTTATTTATATTGTTTATTATGTCATATTAGATGAATTTTGATAGATAAATAAGCCATAAAGTTGATATTAGCGTTATATTGAAGTGTATTTTGTCCTGCCTCCAGAGCAGGAATTCCGCTGGAACGGATTAATGCCATTTCAGTTATTTTAAATGAAGAAAATTGACTCAGCATACGAACAAATCGGGAGACGAGCAAGGTCACGGAACGGATTAAATTCGTAAGCCGAGGTTCCACTGTATAAGTCTTTTTTATTTACATACCTATTATAAATTTTAATTAATAAATTATACATAATAAGTGGAGAATTATCACTTTTTCACTGATGGGAAGCACTTCACAGCTTCTCTAGACTTTGAACAACTGCCACAATTACTACTTCTGCACTTGGGTGCCATTATTAAGCAAAATTAAGGCATATTTTCGGACTAAGGTAAACTGTGGATAAATGAAATCTTGGATACCGGACCCGTGGATACGGGGATCCTACTGTATTCAGTCGCCAATCACCTAACACGCATTGGTGCCATAGCCCGCTTTTTATATTCGTATTGGAGGATTTTAGGCCGTGTCCGTCTTGCTCCGTGTTTTTTCGTGTTTTTCGCGGTCTCTTTTACGTGCTAGAACCTTAAAACTGTGCCAGTGATCTTATAAGGTACATCCCTCCAGTGCTCGGAACAAATCAGGCAGAAAACAGTTATACTGAGTCAAAAAACAAGGGAATTAGTGTGCAAGAACATAGTGCCATAATCCCAGAGGGGAACTTAAGTGCCGTGTGAAATAACAAAACAGAACAATTATTTGTCAGAGGAAGGAAAGTCTCCCTGAAAATAGGGTGTAGATAGATCTGTATAGTGAATATCTCAGTGGTGCCGTATTATACAGATAAGTTAATAGATGTTAAAGTGAAAACTAAGGCGGAAGTGTAGGCCTAACGAGTTTCGTGTTTGAAATCAGTTGCCAGCGGCCGCCGGGTCCTTACCACGCAAGTCCGTGTATTGATAATTTTAAACTGTTAGTATACCTGACCAAAATCTAGTGATTACATTGATATAAAAAAATTTCTATGAAATACGAATAGGTGCACAATCTTGAGGAAATACGTAAATTGTCCAGCTGAAAAATACGATAAACAGTGTCGAGTTGTGAGTTGTCAGTGAACGATTTCAACAACATAAGACCATATATCTTCCAGTCATCATAGAAAAAACAGCAGTGTTGTGGTGTAGAAAAAAAAAAAACTAAACCCAGTAGATTGAACCATAAGTGCATAAAAACCCAGGTGTTAAACCGGGGTGAGGTTAACCAGGGTGCCAGAGGTAAACCAGGGTGCCAGAGGTAAACCAGGGTGCCAGAGGTACGGCCGCCCGTCACAGTAGAAGCTGCCAGAAGCACCGGTTTTTTTCTACAACACGCAAGTTATACTTTTGTATCATACTGATCATTATTACTCTGTTTAATCATCTTCTCGCGTAACCCAAATAATCCCTACAGGATTCATTAAATAATGACACTGGATCTCGTCAGATCCAAGAAATAAGGGAACCATTGACCGGATTCAAAACTGGTATCCTCGACCGGATTCAATAAGCGGACAGAGTTTTAGGGGACCTTATCAAACACCCAAACAATAACAATAACTTAAAGCGGTAAGATTGTCCCAAACACTTACACATGCAAATAAAATAGATACAATACAAATAGACGGATCACCACTTCAGGGAAGCTATTAGTAGAATATACAGTAAAATCAACCAACAAAATCAATCATGAAACCCTGTGTAGTATGCAACCAAACAGGATTACATATATTACATGCAACTTCTGTGGTAAATGCTGCCACGCCCCTTGTGCAGGCATTCAAGAATCTACTACACGAGATATTAAACAAGGGAAGTGTTTTTGGGTATGCCCAAATGAGACCGAACTGTGGAATAAAATCACATCGATATTAAAAAATGACAACATCAAATCGGACTTTATAAAAAAACATGACAGCATTCTATAACAGTTGGGAAAGTAAAAAATCTGGGCCAGATGGTGCTATCGCCCCTCGTACAGATGTTGAAATGGTAGACAGTAACTGTAAGAATGGAGAAATAAATGATAGTCACCTGAAGAGGGACAGGAGCTCTAGTGAAATAAATGATGAGGAAACAGGTGTAGACAAGGACACACAAAAAACAGTGTTACAAACTAGCAATACCACGGTAGATAGTAAACAGAGGGATGCCCAGGGAAATACTGAAGATAAATTACCAGAAACTGATGAAGGCTCCATTGTTATCACTAGTGTCGAAGACAGAAACGAGACAGAAACACACCCACCAATAGGGAATACAATGGGGAACACAGTCACAAAAAACCAGGGCAAACGGAAACCAGGCCTATGTGAATATTATGCACTTGGTATCTGCAGGCATGGAAAATCTGGGAAATCAGATGGGACATGCAAATATGATCACCCCAGAAAATGCCGTGCCCATATGAAAACAGGCAAATGCAACCTCCCGTCCTGTAAGTTTTTCCACCCTGAAATGTGCCACTCATCAATTAGGAAAGACAGTGCTATAACTTATATTGCCAGGCATACCACCTAAAGGGTACGAGGCAACACAGAACATCCAGATCATGGCAAAACCTGGGTAGCCACAGCCACTCCAGAGAGGAAGGTTTTTTAGTGCCAGGAAGAAAAAAAAGCTGGCAGGAAATGACAAATTGTACACCAACTGCAATCATTTCTGGAGTGGAATCACAGTCAATGGCCTTCACTCCAATACAACAGATATTAGTGCCAGGAAAAAAAGACCCCCCCCCATACCACCAATCCAACGACATTCATCTTTGCAAATATACAGGCTCTAAAGCCAGCAACAAACAACAAGATACCTTACATTCGTGGACTGCTTACAGAGTCAAATGCTATGTTTGCGGCTTTCACAGAGACCCACATAAAAGATCACCTGGACAATGAAATATGGATCCCAGGCTACAACCTATACAGGTGTGATAGAGTGAACAGGCAAAAAGGGGGGGGGGTGGCCTGTATATCACAGTCACTTATATGTTCAGAACTACTAGAGAAATAAATGGGATAAAGTCAGGAGTATCTGAGAGAGTTAGAGCTAAGGAAGGGGTAGCAATAATGTTGAAGGATCAGTTATGGAAGGAGAAGAAAGAATATAAATGTGTAAATTCAAGGATTATGTGGATTAAAACAAGGGTCGGATGCGAAAAGTGGGTCATAATAAGCGTGTATGCACCTGGAGAAGAGAGGAGTGTAGAGGAGAGAGAGAGAGATTTTGGGAGATGTTATGCGAATGTATAGGAACTTTTGAACCAAGTGAGAGAGTAATTGTGGTAGGGGACCTAAATGCTAAAGTAGGAGAAACATGTAGAGAGGGTGTGGTAGGTAAGTTTGGGGTGCCAGGTGTAAATGATAATGGGAGCCCTTTGATTTAACTTTGTATAGAAAGGGGTTTAGTTATAGGTAATACATATTTTAAGAAAAAGAGGATAAATAAGTATACAAGATATGATGTAGGGCATAATGACAGTAGTTTGTTGGACTATGTATTGGTAGATAAAAGACTGTTGAGTAGACTTCAGGATGTACATGTTTATAGAGGGGCCACAGATACAGTGGTACCTCGAGTTACGATAGTCCCCAAAATCGCCCTTTTATGTAAGTTTATTTTTTTAAATGCTTTTGTAAGTATATTTTTGGGGGTGTAAAAGGACTAGTCTATTTTACATTATTCCTTATGGGGATAAATTCGTTTGGTAATGGCACTTGAACAGCATTCTCGAACGAAAAAATATCGTAACTCGAGGTACCACTGTATATCAGATCACTTTTTAGTTATAGCTGCAGTGGGAGTAAAAGATAGATGGGATACAAGGAAAATAGAAGCAGTAAGTAAGAGAGAGGTGAAGGTTTATAAACTAAAAGAGGAAGCAGTTAGGGTAAGATATAAACAACTATTGGAGGATAGATGGGCTAGTGAGAATGTAGGCAATGGGGTCGAAGATGTATGGGGTAGATTTAAAAATGTAGTGTTAGAGTGTTCAGCAGAAGTTTGTGGTTACAGGCGAGTGGGTGCGGGAGGGAAGAAGAGCGATTGGTGGAATGATGATGTAAAGAGAGTAGTAAGGGAGAAAAAGTTAGCATATGAGAGGTTTTTACAAAGTAGAAGTGATGCAAGGAGGGAAGAGTATATGGAGAGAAAAAGAGAGGTTAAGAGAGTGGTGAAGCAATGTAAAAAGAGAGCAAATGAGAGAGTTGGTGAGATGTTATCAACAAATTTTGTTGAAAATAAGAAAAAGTTTTAGAGTGAGATTAATAAGTTGAGGAAGCCTAGGGAACAAATGGATTTGACAGTTAATAATAGGAGAGGAGAGTTATTAAATGGAGAGTTAGAGGTATCGGGAAGATGGAGGGAATATTTTGAGGAGTTGTTAAATGTTAAAGAAGATGGGAAGCTGTGATTTCATGTATAAGGCAAGGAGGAATAACATCTTGTAGGAGTGTGGAAGAGCCAGTTGTGAGTGTGGGGGAAGTTCGTGAGGCAGTGGGTAGAATGAAAGGGGGTAAGGCAGCTGGGATTGATGGGATAAAGATAGAAATGTTAAAAGCAGGTGGGGATATAGTTTTGGAGTGGTTGGTGCTATTATTTAATAAATGTATGGAAGAGGGTAAGGTACCTAGGGATTGGCAGAGAGCGTGTATTGTTCCTTTGTATAAAGGCAAAGGGGACAAAAGAGAGTGCAAAAATTATAGGGGAATAAGTCTGTTGAGTGTATCTGGTAAAGTGTATGGTAGAGTTATTATTGAAAGAATTAAGAGTAAGACAGAAAGCAGGATAGCAGATGAACAAGGGGGCTTTAGGAAAGGTAGGGGGTGTGTATACCAAGTGTTTACAGTGAAACATATAGGTGAACAGTATTTGGATAAGGGTAAAGAGGTTTTTGTGGCCTTTATGGATTTGGAAAAGGCGTATGATAGGGTGAATAGGGGGGCAGTGTGGCAGATGTTGCAGGTGTATGGAATAGGAGGTAGGTTACTGAAAGCAGTGAAGAGTTTTTATGAGGATAGTGAGGCTCAGGTTAGAGTGTGTAGGAGGGAGGGGGACTATTTCTCAGTAAAAGTGGGCCTTAGACAAGGATGTGTGATGTCACCGTTGTTGTTCAATATATTTATAGATGGGGTTGTAAGAGAAGTGAATGCGAGGGTCTTGGCAAGAGGTGTGGGGTTAAAAGATAAAGAATCAAATACAAAGTGGGAGTTGTCACAGTTGCTTTTTGCTGATGACATTGTGCTTTTGGGAGATTCTGAAGAAAAGTTGCAGAGGTTGGTGGATGAATTTGGTCAGGTGTGTAAAAGAAGAAAATTGAAAGTGAATATAGGAAAGAGTAATTTGATGAGGATAACAAAAAGATTAGGTGACGAAAGATTGGATATCAGATTGGAGGGAGAGAGTATGGAGGAGGTGAATGTATTCAGATATTTGGGAGTGGACATGTCAGCAGATGGGTCTATGAAGGATGAGGTGAATCATAGAATTGATGAGGGGAAAAGGGTGAGTGGAGCACTTCGGAGTCTGTGGAGACAAAGAACTTTGTCCATGGAAGTAAAGAGGGGAATGTATGAGAGTACAGTGGTCCCTCGGTTTTCGCCGAAAATTTGTTACAGAATGCTGCTCAAGTGCCATTTCCGAACGAATTTACTTCCTTAAGAAATAATGTCACGTAGGTTAGTCTATTTTAGACCCCCAAAAATACACTTGCAACAGCACTTACGAAAATACACTTACATAAATGTTCGAATTTGGAGATGCACGAAAACTGAGGGACCACTGTATAGTTATACCAACACTCTTATATGTGTGTGAAGCATGGGTGATGAATGTCGCAACGAGGAGAAGGCTGGAGGCAGTGGAGATGTCATGTCTGAGGTCAATGTGTGGTGTGAATATAATGCAGAGAATTCGGAGTTTGGAAATTAGGAGGAGGTGCGGGATTACCAAAACTATTATCCAGAGAGCTGAGGAGGGGTTGTTGAGGTGGTTCGGACATGTAGAGAGAATGGAACAAGACAGAATGACTTCGAGAGTGTATACAGTGGACCCCCGGTGTTCGTCCTGCTCAAAACACTCCCTTTTATGTAAGTGTATTTTTTTAAATGCTTTTATAAGTGTAGTTTTGGGGGTCTAAAAGGACTAGTCTACTTTACATTATTTCTTAAGGGAATAAAATCGGTTGGTAATGGCACTTCAGCAGCATTCTGTTACGAAAAATGGACGAACACCGGGGGTCCACTGTAAATCTGTGGAGGGAAGGCGGGGTAGGGGTCGGCCTAGGAAAGGTTGGAGGGAGGGGGTAAAGGACGTTTTGTGTGCGAGGGGCTTGGACTTCCAGCAAGCATCTGTGAGCGTATTTGATAGGAGTGAATGGAGAGAAATAGTTTTTAATACTTGACGTGCTGTTGGAGTGTGAGCAAAGTAACATTTATGAAGGGATTCAGGGAAACCGGCAGGCCGGACTTGAGTCCTGGAGATGGGAAGTACAGTGTCTACACTCTGAAGGAGGGGTGTTAATGTTGCAGTTTTATAACTAGTGTAAAGAACCCCTCTGGCAAGACAGTGATGGAGTGAATGATAATGAAAGTTTTTCTTTTTCGGGCCACCCTGCCTTGGTGGGAATCAGCCGATGTGTTAATAAAAAAAAAAAAATTAACTACTAAATGCCTCAAATGATGTAGTTGAAGTACTATTAGCAATAAAGATCGAGAATCAAAACCTGGTCATCGTGGTTGTATACAAGCCCCCGGATGCAACGTCCCAACAATTCCAGGAACAGCTTCTGAAAATTGACCACTGTCTGGAAAATCTTCCAGCTCCTGCCCCCAACAATGGAGGAACATTGCAAACAATGTGGTAGCAGAGATAACACCAGGAGGCAGCTCAGATGAAAACTCGCACACACATGAACTTTTAAATCTCTGCACCAAATTCACCTTAAACCTCATCTTCACCAACAATGATGATCTGATATGAAATGTCATCATATCAAAAACAATATACTCAGATCACAACATAATAGAGGTCCAGACATGCATGCGGGGAGCCCCAGATCAACAAAATGTGATCAGCCGCGAGGGAGCCTTCTCCAAATTCAACTTCAATAACTAAAACATAAGGTGGGACCAAGTAAAATAAGTCCTAAATGATATAAACTGGGAAGATAGCCTAAGCATCACGGATCTTAACCTATGTCTAGAACAAATTAACTCTGTGGCACTTGAGGTTTGCTCAAGGCAAATTCCCTTAAGGAAAAGGAGGAGAAGATGCAAACTAGAAAGAGAGAGGTGCTCCCTATACACTAGTCAGAGAAATAGCAAACATCGAATTAAATCTAAAGGAATCTTACAGGAATCAAGAAATGCGGGAAGAACTAAAAGCCATAAATGAAATTGAAAGAAACCCAAAGTATTTCTTTTCATTTGCAAAATCAAAGTCGAGAACAATAACCAGTATTGGGCCCCTACTTAAATGGGATGGGTCCTACACAGATGATAGCAAGGAAATGAGTGAGTTACTAAAGTCCCAGTATGACTTGGTTTTTAGCGAGCCGCTAACCAGACTGAAAATCAATGACCTAAATGAATTTTTTATGAGAGTGCCACAGAACTTGACAGACGCATGCCTATCTGACATCACCCTGACGCCAAATGACTTCGAAAAGGCAATAAATGACATGCCCATGCACTCCGCTCCAGGCCCAGACTCATGGAACTCCGTGTTCATCAAGAACTGCAAGAAGCCCCTATCACGTGCTTTTAACATCCTATGGAGAGGGAGCATGGACACTGGGGTCGTCCCGCAGTTACTAAAAACAACAGACATAGCCCCACTCCACAAAGGGAGCAGTAAAGCAATAGCAAAGAACTACAGACCAATAGCGCTAACGTCCCATATCATAAAAATTTTTGAAAGGGTTCTAAGAAGCAAGATCGCCACTCATCTTCATACCCATCAATTGCACAACCCAGGGCAGCATGGGTTTAGAGCAGGTTGCTCCTGTCTGTCCCAACTACTGGACCACTACGACAAGGTCCTGGATGCTCTAAAAGACAAACAGAATGCAGATGTTATATACACAGACTTTGCAAAAGCCTTTGACAAGTGTGACCATGGTGTAATAGCACACAAAATGCATGATAAAGGTATAACAGGAAAAGTTGGTAGATGGATCTATAATTTCCTAACAAGTAGAACACAAAGAGTAGTAGTCAACAGAGTAAAGTCTGAGGCAGCTACTGTGAAAAGCTCTGTTCCACAAGGCACAGTACTCGCTCCCATCCTGTTCCTCATCCTCATATCGGACATAGACAGGGATATAAGCTACAGTGCCGTGTCTTCCTTTGCAGATGACACCCAAATCTGTATGACAGTGTCCACCATTGAAGACACTGCAAGACTCCCAGCAGACATAAACCAAATCTTTAAATGGGCTGCAGAAAACAATATGAAGTTCAATGATGAGAAATTTCAATTACTCAGATACAGAAAACGTGAGGAAATTAAAATCTCATCGGAGTACAAAACTAATTTCAACCACACAATAGAGCGAAAAACTAATGTCAAAGACCTGGGAGTGATCATGTCAGAAAATCTCACCTTCAAGGACCATAACACCGTAGCAATCACATCTGCTAGAAAAAGGACAGGATGGATAATGAGAACCTTCAAAACCAGGGATGCCAAGCCCATGTTGACACTTTACAGATCGCTTGTTCTATCTAGGCTGGAATATTGCTGCACACTAACTGCACCTTTCAAGGCGGGTGAAATTGCTGACCTTGAAAATGTGCAGAGAACCTTCACGGCACGCATAACTGCGATAAACCACCTCAATTACTGGGAACGCTTGAAGTTCCTAAACCTGTACTCTCTAGAACGCAGGCGGGAGAGATACATTATTATATACACGTGGAAAATTCTCGAGGGATTAGTACCAAACTTGCACACGAGAATCACTCCCTACAAAAGCAAAAGACTCGGCAGGCGATGTAACATCCCCCAATGAAAAGCAGGGGTGCCACTAGCACGTTGAGGGACAACACAATAAGTGTCAGGGGCCCAAGATTGTTCAACTGCCTCCCAGCATACATCAAGGGACATACCAACAAACCCCTGGCTGTCTTCAAGCAGGCACTGGACAGGCACCTAAAGTCGGCACCTGACCAGCCAGGCTGTGGTTCGTACGTTGGACTGCGTGCGGCCAGCAGTAACAGCCTGGTTGATCAGGCTCTGGTCCAACATGAGGCCTGGTCACAGACCGGGCCGCAGGGGCATTGACCCCTGGAATTCTTTCCAGGTAAACTCCAGGTAAACAAAGTACTGATTGCAATATGCCCAGTGCAACACAAAGTATTAGCACACAGCGACTTGCAGGTTGCAACGCATTACTGTAGGTGGGCTTGTAGAGACAAGGTGGAGAGACAAACTCCCGGACAGGCTCCCATATTATGAACACAGATGTGAACTACTGGCCTGCACACCTGGCTGTAGTACCATAATCACTTAGGAACCAGCAGAAAGGCAGCAGATAATCTAGTACAGTCATCCCTCGGTTTTCGATTTTAATCCGTTCCAGATGGATCGGCTAAAACCAAAATCGGCGAAAACCAAAACTATTTTCCCCATAAGAAATAATGGAAATTCAATTAATCCGTTCCAGAAACCCAGAAGTTTGGGAAAAAAAATTTTGGGGGCCTTAAAGATAGATTTACATGCACAAATGAATGAACTAAATGTGGCACTTACCTTTATTGAAGACTGATGTTGCTGGATGGGAGAGAGGGAAGAGGGGAGAGGGAAGAGACCCTAATTTTTGGAAGGGGAATCCCCCTCCATAACGACTCTAGGTACCAAGTCCTTATCCGGGGTCACTTCCCTGCATGCCTGCTACACTCTCTCCCTGCCTGCTACACTCCCTCCGTGCCTGCTACACTCCCTCCCTGCCTGCTACACTCCCTCCCTGCCTGCTACACTCTCTACATACATGCTACACTCCCTGCATACCTGCTACACTCCCTGCATACCTGTTACACTCCTTGCATACATGCTACACTGCCTGCATACATGCTATTCTCCCTGCATACATGTTATACTCCCTTCATACCTGCTACACTCCCTGCATACCTGTTACACTCCCTGCATACATGCTACACTCCCTGCATACATGTTACACTCCCTGCATACCTGCTACACTCCCTGCATACCTGTTACACTCCCTGCATACCTGCTACACTCCCTGCATGCATGCTACACTCTCTGCATACCTGTTACACTCCCTGCATACATGCTACACTCCCTGCATACCTGCTACACTCCCTGCATACATGCTACACTCCCTGCATACATGCTACACTCCCTGCATGCATGCTACACTCCCTGCATACCTGCTACACTCCCTGCATACATGCTACACTCCCTGCATACCTGCTACACTCCCTGCATGCATGCTACACTCCCTGCATGCATGCTACACTCCCTGCATGCATGCTACACTCCCTGCATGCCTGCTACACTCCCTGCATGCCTGCTACACTCCCTGCATACCTGCTACACTCCCTGCATGCATGCTACACTCCCTGCATACATGCTACACTCCCTGCATGCATGCTACACTCCCTGCATGCATGCTACACTCCCTGCATGCATGCTACACTCCCTGCATGCCTGCTACACTCTTAAACTCCATCGTGTTTCTCACTTTCACTATCATATTTTTCTATTATTTCTTTCTTCATTTCTACAGTGTTCCTCACTTTCTTTATCAAAGAAGTGGCACTAGGAGCTTTCTTTTGGCCCATGGAAGCTTATTTAGTAGTCACATACAATAATCAAGGCCCAAAAACAATGAATTGTTAATAAATGTTTTGTATAAACTCCTGGGGTATTGTTCACTCAAGCGTAAACAATGCTAGACTGCGTGACAATGTGCGTGGGTGGCGGGCCTACGGCCTTTGTATGTGCGCGGCACTTGTGGACAGGTCCCATACGGTCAGTGAAAACTAAAACAATCGGCGAAAACTAAGACAAATTTTCCCTGAAAAAAGTCGGCGAAAACTGGGACAAGCGAAAACCAAGGAATGACTGTATGTACAATATATACGGCTATGTACAATATATACAGCTGTGTATAATATATACAGCTGTGTACAATATATACAGCTGTGTACAATATATACAGCTGTGTACAATATATACAGCTGTGTACAATATATACAGCTGTGTACAATATATACAGCTGTGTACAATACTATATACAGTTGTGTACAATATATACAATAAGATGAAAGTAAGCACAAGAGAGTGGGAGCCATAGCAACCAGACATGAAGATCACTCTCATGTGCACTTTGTTCCTGGGTAATCTAAATCACTTACCAAGTGGTATAAATCCACTGCTGTCACTATTTTTTTTTTTTCTATTAGCCGTGATGGAAAGCACTCAAAGCTGGTGCGGACGGCTTGCCTAGATGTTATCCTTGATCAGCAGTTTGTGCTCTTCTTCTGCCTATACTAACACAAATGGGGGTCACACTGCTCTATACACCCCCCACTGATTGTGCATTTTCTACTGAACAATTGATCCTTCCAGTGCCTTGATAACATACAACTCAATTTTAGAGATACTAATCCTCAATTCTCTATTGAGTATGCCAAATGTCTTTGGAGATATGGCACCTCTCCAGGTAATGATGACAGCGCCAAATACAATATCACCAGGATCAATGGGCCAAGCGTCGATGATATTTTGGGTCCCAACAGCGTCTTGATGTTCATTATAGATGAGTATTTGTTGGGTAGCCCAACTAGCGGCCCATTCTCTAATTTGGCGTTTATCATAGTAAGTGGCTTTTTGCTGAAATTGATCACTCATTGATGCGATTTGGGAGTCACTGGCAATTTTCACATTCCGAATGAAAACCTTTCTCTTTTCCAAGTTGCATATGAGCAAATCAGGCTTTCTTGTTCCAGCTGCTGTTGGAATCTGTGGCTCTTTAGCGACTGCGCGTTTGTTCATACAATCAGCTACAATCGCATCAACGACTTCATCGTGCCTGCACACTCGTTGTCCATGTAAGCGCAGGCAGCAGGCATACCTGGAGTAGGTGCCCCAGAGATTCTCTTTGCCCACATCCCTCACAGGCAGTGCCTATTGGTCTTCCACCTCTAGATTTTCTAACTTTTGTTGGCATAAAGTTATGTTTAATCTTAAGCGCATCAATTTAGGTGGCACCTCTCAACAACCCTGTACCATTTGACATCCATCTATGGACTTGCGGCACTTGATGATGTTTCTGAAGTCCTGCTCCGTCCATAGAGTTGACCAAGGCTCCTCTCCATTCCTTCATCTCCTGCTTTCTTGTTGTAACTATCACATTCCTTACACGACTACTCCCTACAAACCTCAGCGCTTTGATCGTGTTTGGATGTACCGCCAAGGCTTTAATTACATCATCCTCAGACCCATGAAAAGCATTCATTCTGTTCTTCCTCAGAATAGGAACCCTAGAGGAGAGGCATGGACATCCCAATCCACCTGCCACTGTATCGGCATAAAAGACCCCAATGATGTATCTTTGGGGAGCTTTAATCACTTTCTGATTTTTTTCCTTATTTCTTTATCTGCCATTTCAATGTGTTCTGGCACACCCCACCCAGCACCATTGTATAGATAATGCCCAGAATGAGGTGGGTTAGTGCAGCTAACCTCATTCACCTCATGGTAGTTGGTACACATTGGGAATCCTCCCTCAGGCTTAACAAGGATATGTGGTGTCACACAAGGACTGGATAATTCCTCCATCAATCCATGTTCTAACACAAATGCAACTTCCTGCTGAAGTAGCTTTGTTTTTCAGGATGAGCTGTGTAGGAGGAGAGTTCAATAGGTCTAGTAGTTCCTATGTCCACATCCTGATAACCCAGGCTGTACTTTTTCGCAACATTCAAAAATATGTCGGGATAAGTTTGCAGAAGAGTAATGAGTGTTACTACAGTAGGACCCCTATATCCGTGGTTTCACTTATCCGCGATCTTCCATGGCCCTGAAAATAACCCTTAATTTTGCTTGAGTCCTCAAAGTGCAAAAATGGTGATAGTTGTTCAAAGTCTAAGAGAAGTCGTGAAGTGCTTCCCATCAGTGAAAAAATGATATTTCTCCACTTATTGTGCATAATTTATAAATTAACATTTATAATAGGTATGTATAGGACTTATGTATAAGGTTTGCTACTATCCACGGTTTCGGTATCCACGGCAGGTCCTTGGAAGGTATCCCTCATGGATACAGGGTCCTACTATACTTGTCCTTGGAAGGTATCCCTCACGGATACAGGGATCCTACTATACTTGTCCTTGGAAGGTATCCCTCATGGATACAGGGGTCCTACTATACTTGTCCTTGGAAGGTATCCCTTTCAGATACAGGGGTCCTACTATACCTGGTCTTCTGCAAGTCCCAACATTATGGGGAAAGGATCTTGGAGGATGGCTGAGTTAGGGAGCCTGATTTGAACCTCCAGAATTGTGTACCAGGAATCAGGGTCATCCATAGAGTCAGAGACAGAAGACAAGGTCATTACTGGGACCTTAGGTGGTTTAAAGAATCGCTTAATCTGATTAATGTGGTAAACTATACCCATGTTGGTTTATCAAGAGGTGCTAACACGGAGTATAAGTCAGACTTTTTCTTTATTATCGTCATTGGTCCTATAAACCATGGTTTGAATGACTCGAGAAATCGTAACGACACGTCGGTCTGGAGTTTTACGACTCGCTCACCTCGGGTTCAATCCCTGCCCTGCCCATACCGTGGCTTGGTTTGATGGTGTGACCAGACACAGGTTTCTGGATCAACACTTTGTCTCCTGGGTTAAAGGAGCAACATTTAGAAACTTCGTCGTACCTCTTGTTTTGAGCAGATATTAAGTTAGCCGACTGATGTGCCACCTGCAACCTTGATGTAGGATTGTAGGATGTCTTGCAGGAGTCTTCCCCATCCTTCAACATGCATAGTGGACCTCTCACATGATGCCCAAAAATCAGCTCAAAACGAGTGTACCCGTTGATTCTTGCACAGTTTCTCGCATTGCAGCACAGGAAATGATACTTTCCAGTCTCTAGCAAAATGCATGCAACATCTGCATCACAATTATTAACCTTTGGTCAAACCTTTCCAAGGTGTATTTGGAATCAAAATGACAGCCTTTCCAATAATATGATGATGATGATAATAATAATAATAATAATAATAATAATAATAATACTAATAATAATAATATAATTATTATGGTATTCAGAAAATGTGTAAATAATAATATAATATTAATTATTGTATTTAGAAAATATCTGTATAAAAATGATTTACAGTTATGGTTATTTACAGTTATTTACAATTTAGAGTTATTAACAGTTACAGTGGACCCCCGGATTTTGTACTACTCCCAACTCAAACAATTATGTAAGTGTATTTTTGAAAGTGCTTTTGTAAGTATAATTTTGGGGGTCTTAACAGACTAATCTAATTTACATTATTCCTTATGGGAACAAATTTGTTCGGTAACGGCACTCGAACAGCATTCTTGAACGAATTATGAGCGATAACCAGGGGTCCACTCTATTTACAATTATTTACAATTAAGTTATTTACAATTATTTACAGTTATTAACATTTATTTACAGTTATTTACAATTTAATGAAGTCATTTACAGTTATTTACAATTTACAGTTTTTTTAGTTATTTACAATTAAGTTATTTACAGTTTTTAACAGTTATTTACAATTTAATTATTAAGTCATTTGCAGTTATTTACAATTTACAGTACAGTGGACCCCGGTTTTCGTGATTTTTTCGTTCCAGAATGCTGTTCAAGTGCCATTACCAAACGAATTTATTCCAATAAGGAATAATGTAAAGTAGACTAGTCCTTTTAGACCCCCAAAAATACACTTACAAAAGCATTTAAAAAAATACACTTACATAAAAGGGCGAGTTTGGAGCAGGACGAACACTGGGGGTCCATTGTATTTACAATTATTTACAGTTATTAATGGTTATATACAGTCATTTACAGTTATGTACAGTCATTTACAGTTATTTCAGCCAATAGTCAAGTGTTGCAACATTACATTGCAGAAAGGTTGAGTTTGCAGAGAGTCTGAGTGCAAGTTGTCGTTGCATAGCATTGATCAACATGTTGCAGATATCGTATGTAGTCCCTGGCTAGCAAGGTAGTAGCAAGAATAGTCTAGCAGACAGAGTTGAAACCTTCCTCTCTTATACTGACTGACTGCTGCTGCTGCTGACAGTGGTTCTGCTGACAGTGGTACTACTGGCAGTGCTACTGCTGACAGTATAGGTAGTGTGGTGTGTTTTGGTAAGGATTAACCCTAGCTGACAGTGGTACTGCTGACAGTGTGGTAACAGTAGTACTGCTGACAATACAGATAGTGTGGTGTGTTTTGTTAAGAATTAACTCTAGTTGACAGTGGTACTGCTGACACTAGTACCACTAACAGTACTACTGCTGAAAGTGGTACTGCTGACAGTACTGAGAATGGTACTGCTGACAGTGGTACTGATAGTATTGTGACAGTGGTATTGCTGGCAGTAGTACTGCTGACAGTGGTACTGCTGACAGATTGCTGACAGTATATCTAGTGTGGTGTTTTGGTAAGGATTAACTCTAGCTGACAGTGGTACTGCTGACATTGTGCTGACAGTGGTACTGCTGACATTGTGCTGACAGTGGTACTGCTGACATTGTGCTGACAGTGGTACTGCTGACATTGTGCTGACAGTGGTACTGCTGACAGTGGTACTGCTGACAGTGTGCTGACAGCTCCTGACGCCTCACAGATATTTACTAATGTTATTATTAATATTTTTGCTGTGTTATTTATGTGTACTAACATTATTATATACACTCACTTATATGGTCCACTATATACACTCACTTATATGGTCCACTATATACACTCACTTATATGGTCCACTAAATACACTCACTTATATGGTCCACTATATACACTCACTTGTACTCACCTATTTGTGGTTGCAGGGGTCGAGTCATAGTTCCTGGCCCTGCCTCTTCACTGATTGCTACTAGGTCCTCTCTCTCCCTGCTCCATGAGCTTTATCAAACCTCGTCTTAAAACTATGTATGGTTCCTGCCTCCACTACGTCACTTCTAGGCTATTCCACTTCCTGACAACTCTATGCCTGAAGAAATACTTCCTATCATCCCTTTGACTCATAGGAGTCTTCAACTTCCAATTGTGACCCCTTGTTTCTGTGTCCCCTCTCTGGAACATCTAGTCTGTCCACCTTATCTATTCCTCGCAGTATTTTATATGTCGTTATCATGTCTCCCCTAACCCTTCTGTCCTCTAGTGTCGTCAGGCCGATTTCCCTTAACCTTTCTTTGTAGGACAATCCCCTTAGCTCTGGGACTAGTCTTGTTGCAAACCTTTGCACTTTCTCTAATTTCTTGACGTGCTTGACCAGGTGTGGGTTCCAAACTGGTGCTGCATACTCCAGTATGGGCCTGACGTATATGGTTGAACGATTCCTAGTGAGGTATTGGAACGCTATTCTTAAGTTTGCCAGACGCCCGTATACTGCAGCAGTTATCTGATTGATGTGTGCCTCAGGAGATGTGCTCGGTATTATACTCACCCCAAGATCTTTTTCCTTGAGTGAGGTTTGCAGTTTTTGGCCACCTAGACTATACTCTGTCTGCGGTCTTCTTTGCCCTTCCCCGATCTTCATGACTTTACATTTGACAGGGTTAAATTCAAGGAGCCATTTACTGGACCAGGCTTGTAGCCTGTCTAGGTCTCTTTGTAGTCCTGCCTGATCCTCGACTGATTTAATTCTTTTCATTAACTTCACATCATCTGCAAACAGGGGCACTTCTGAGTCTATCCCTTCCGTTATGTCATTCACATATACCAAAAACAGTGCAGGTCCTAGGACTGACCCCTGTGGAACCCCACTCGTCACAGGTGCGCACTCTGACACCTCGTCACGTACCATGACTCGCTGCTGCCTCCCTGTCAAATATTCTCTGATCCATTGTAGTGCCTTTCCTGTTACGTGTGCCTGATCCTCTAGCTTTTGCATTAACCTCTTGTGAGGAACTGTGTCGAACGCCTTCAAGAAAATGCAGTCTATCCACCCCTCTCTCTCATGTCTTACTTCTGTTACCTTGTCATAAAACTCCAGTAGGTTTGTGACACAGGATTTTCCTTCCCTGAAACCGTGCTGGTTGTCGTTTATAAGCTTGTGTCTTTCTAGGTGCTCCACCACTCTCCTCCTGATGATCTTCTCCATGACTTTGCATACTATACACGTCAGTGACACAGGTCTGTAGTTTAAGGCCTCGTGTCTTGTCTCCTTTCTTAAAAATTGGGACTACATTTGCCATCTTCCACACTTCAGGTAGTTGCCCAGTTTCAATGGATGTGTTGAAGATATTTGTTAGTGGCACACTCAACATCTCTGCTCCCTCTCTAAGGACCCACGGAGAAATGTTGTCAGGTCCCACCGCTTTTGAGGTATCGAGTTCACATAGCAGCTTCTTCACCTCCTTCTCGGTTGTGTGTATTGGTCCACTATATACACTCACATATATGATCCACTATATACACTCACTTATATGGTCCACTATATACACTCACTTATATGGTCCACTATATACACTCACTAATACGGTCCACTATATACTCACTTTTATGGTCCACTATATACACTCACTTATACGGTCCACTATATACACTTACTTATATGGTCCACTATATACACTCACATATGGTCCACTATATACAGTAACAACAAAGTAACAACCACAGTAACAGCACAGTAACAACCACAGTAACAACAGAGTAACAACAAAGTAACAACCACAGTAACAACACAGTAACAGTCACAGTAACAGCACAGTAACAACCACAGTAACAACACAGTAACAACCACAGTAACAGCACAGTAGCAACACAGTAACAACCACAGTAACAACACAGTAACAACCACAGTAACAGCACAGTAACAACCACAGTAACAACAGAGTAACAACAAAGTAACAACCACAGTAACAACACAGTAACAATCACAGTAACAACACAGTAACAATCACAGTAACAACACAGTAACAATCACAGTAACAACACAGTAACAATCACAGTAACAACACAGTAACAATCACAGTAACAACAGAGTAACAACAAAGTAACAACCACAGTAACAACACAGTAACAATCACAGTAACAACAGAGTAACAACCACAGTAACAACACAGTAACAACAGAGTAACAACCACAGTAACAACACAGTAACAACAGAGTAACAACCACAGTAACAACACAGTAACAACCACAGTAACAACCACAGTAACCACTAACACAGTACCAACAAAGTAACAACCACAGTAACCACTAACAACACAGTAACAACACAGTAACAACCACAGTAACCACTAACACAGTACCAACACAGTAACAGCCACAGTAACCACTAACAACACAGTAACAACCACAGTAATAACACAGTAACAACCACAGTAACCACTAACAACACAGTAACATCACAACAACACAGTAACAACACAGTAACCACTAACAACACAGTAACAACCACAGTAATAACACAGTAACAACCACAGTAACCACTAACAACACAGTAACAACCACAGTAACCACTAACACAGTACCAACACAGTAACAACCACAGTAACCACTAACACAGTACCAACACAGTAACAACCACAGTAACAACACAGTAACCACTAACAACACAGTAACAACCTCAATAACAACACACTAACAACCACAGTAACAATGCAGTAACAGTAATAACCACAGTAACAACACAGTAACAACACCGTAACAACACAGTAACAACACCGTAACAATACAGTAACAGCACAGGAACAACAACACAGTAACAGTAAAAACACAGTAAGAGTAACACAGTAACACTAACAACACAGAGTAACACAGTAACAGTAACAAAGAGTAACAGTAACAACAGTAACAACACAGTAACAGTAGCAACACAGTAACAGTAACAAAGTAACAGTAACAACACAGTAACATCACAACAACACAGTAACAGTAAGATAGTAACATCACAGTAACAGTAACATCACAGTAACAGTAACAGCACAGTAACATCACAATAACAACACAGTAACAGTAACAACACAGTAACATCACAAGAAAACAATAACATCACAATAACAACACAGTAACAGTAACAACACAGTAACAGTAACACAGTAACATCACAAGAAAACAGTAACATCACAATAACAACACAGTAACAGTAACAACACAGTAACATCACAAGAAAACAATAACATCACAACAACAGCACAGTAACAGTAACATCACAGTAACAGTAACAAAGTAACATCACAAGAAAATAGTAACATCACAATAACAGTAACAACACAGAAACATCACAAGAAAACAGTAACATCACAATAACAGCACAGTAACAGTAACAACACAGTAACATCACAAGAAAATAGTAACATCACAATAACAGTAACAACACAGAAACATCACAAGAAAACAGTAACATCACAATAACAGCACAGTAACAGTAACATCACAGTAACAGTAACAACACAGTAACATCACAAGAAAACAATAACATCACAATAACAGCACAGTAACAGTAACAACACAGTAACATCACAAGAAAATAGTAACATCACAATAACAGTAACAAAGTAACAGTAACAACACAGTAACAATAAAGTAACTAACAACACAGTAACAGTAACAACACAGTAACAGTAATTACACAGTAACAACACAGTAACAGCACAGTAACAGTAACATCACAATAACAACACAGTAACAGTAACAACACAGTAACATCACAAGAAAACAGTAACATCACAATAACAGTAACAAAGTAACAGTAACAACACAGTAACAACACAGTAACAGTAACAACACAGTAACAGTAACAACACAGTAACAGTAATTACACAGTAACAGTAACAACACAGTAACAGCACAGTAACAGTAATTACACAGTAACATCACAGTAACAGTAACAACACAGTAACATCACAAGAAAACAGTAACATCACAATAACAGTAACAAAGTAACAGTAACAACACAGTAACAATAAAGTAACTAACAACACAGTAACAGTAATTACACAGTAACAGTAACAACACAGTAACAGCACAGTAACAGTAATTACACAGTAACAACACAGTAACAGTAACACAGGTAGCAGTCTTCTAGACTTATATATATCTCCTGGCTCTGACCCAACACTTCCTCCCTCACCCCCTACTTCTCCCCCTCCCTCCCTCTCCCCTTCCCTCACCCCCTACTTCTCCCCTACCTCACCCCTCCCCTCCTCCCTCACCCCTCCCCTCCTCCCTCACCCCTCCCCCCTCCCTCCCCCTCCCTTCTCCTCCCTCACCCCTCCCTTCTCCTCCCTCACCCCTCCCTTCTCCTCCTCACCCCTCCCTCACCCCTCCCCCTCTCCTCCCTCACCCCTTCCCTCTTCTCCCTCACCCCTCCCTCACCCCTCCCCTCTCCTCCCTCACCCCTTCCCCTCTTCTCCCTCACCCCTCCCCTCTCCTCCCTCACCCCATTTCTCACCCCTACTTCTCCCCCTACTTCTCCCCCTACTTCCCCCTACTTCTCCCCCTACTTCTCCCCCTACTTCTCCCCCTACTTCTCCCCCTTCCCTCACCCTTCTTCACCCCCTTCTTCACCCTTTCTCACCCTCTCCCTCACTTACCTCTCCCTCACCCCTACTTCTCCATCTCCGTCACCCCCTTCCCTCACGCCCTCCTTCACCCCTTCCCTAATCCCCTTTTCAACGTTTCCTCGCCTACCTATCCCCTCCTCTCCCTCCCTCTCCTCCTCCCTCCTCTCCCTCCCTCTCCCTCCCTCTCCCCTCCCTCTCCCCTCCCTCTCCCTCTCCTCTCCCCTCCCTCTCCCCTCCCTCCCCCTCCCTCTCCCTCCTCTCCCTCCCTCTCCCTCCCTCCCCTCCCTCCCTCTCCCTCCCTCACCCTCCCTCACCCCTTCCCTCAACCCTACTTCTCCCCTCCCTCACCCCTTCCCTCAACCCTACTTCTCCCCTCCGTTACCCCTCCCTCATCTTTCCTTACCCTCTAACTCCCCTCCCTCACCCCTTTCATTACCCCTTTAGTCACCCCGTTTTTCGCCCCTACATCTCCCCCTCCCTTTCTCCCTCCCTCACCCTTACACCCCCTCCCTTTCCCCATCCCTCACCCCCACCCCTCACCCCATCCCTCACCCCTACTTCTCCTCCTATCTTCAAGATCTTGATCCAGGGAACACATGTATGTGCAGCCACAAGGGGGAGTTGAATGATAGCTCTAGGCCTTTCATGTTGCAACTAGGCCATCTTCAGGAGTTTGAAATGTTGCAGAAGTCAGTAGGAAGTCCAGATAGATAGATACATTCCCCTGAACCTGTCTATCTGTTGTATAGATGACCTTGTATGATGGTGTATGTTGTATAATAGCCTTTTATGATGGTGTATGTTGTATAATGACCTTGTATAATGGTGTATATTGTATGATGACCTTGTATGATGGTGTATGTTGTATACATGACCTTGTATGATGGTGTATGTTATATAATGACCTTGTATGATGGTGTATGTTGTATACATGACCTTGTATGATGGTGTATGTTGTATAATGACCTTGTATGATTGTGTATGTTGTATAATGACCTTGTATGATGGTGTATATTGTATAATGACCTTGTATGATGGTGTATGTTGTATACATGACCTTGTATGATGGTGTATGTTGTATAATAGCCTTTTATGATGGTGTATGTTGTATAATGACCTTGTATAATGGTGTATATTGTATGATGACCTTGTATGATGGTGTATGTTGTATACATGACCTTGTATGATGGTGTATGTTATATAATGACCTTGTATGATGGTGTATGTTGTATACATGACCTTGTATGATGGTGTATGTTGTATAATGACCTTGTATGATTGTGTATGTTGTATAATGACCTTGTATGATGGTGTATATTGTATAATGACCTTGTATGATGGTGTATGTTGTATACATGACCTTGTATGATGGTGTATGTTGTATAATGACCTTGTATGATGGTGTATGTTGTATAATGACCTTGTATGATGGTGTATGTTGTATAATGACCTTGTATGATGGTGTATGTTGTATGTTGTGGTGGATAAGAGTCAGGTGTCACTAACATAGTCATTTTCTATTATTGTTGCTTGCTACTTCAGGCTTTTGTTGTTGTTGCTGGTAGTGCTGCTGTTGTTGCTACATCAGTAATGTTGTTGATCAGGTACATGGTGTGGCACCTGGGAATCAGGTACATGGTGTGGCACCTGGGAATCAGGTACATGGTGTGGCACCTGGGAGTCAGGAACATGGTGTGGCACCTGGTAGTCAGGTACATGGTGTGGCACCTGGGAGTCAGGTACATTGTGTGACACCTGGGAATCAGGTACATGGTGTGGCACTTGGGAGTCAGGTACATGGTGTGGCACTTGGGAGTCAGGTACATGGTGTGACACTTGGGAGTCAGGTACATGGTGTGGCACCTGGGAATCAGGTACATAGTGTGGCACCTGGGAATCAGGTACATGGTGTGGCACCTGGGAGTCAGGAACATGGTGTGGCACCTGGTAGTCAGGTACATGGTGTGGCACTTGGGAGTCAGGTACATTGTGTGACACCTGGGAATCAGGTACATGGTGTGGCACTTGGGAGTCAGGTACATGGTGTGGCACTTGGGAGTCAGGTACATGGTGTGGCACTTGGGAGTCAGGTACATGGTGTGGCACCTGGGAATCAGGTACATAGTGTGGCACCTGGGAATCAGGTACATGGTGTGGCACCTGGGAGTCAGGAACATGGTGTGGCACCTGGTAGTCAGGTACATGGTGTGGCACCTGGGAGTCAGGTACATTGTGTGACACCTGGGAATCAGGTACATGGTGTGGCACTTGGGAGTCAGGTACATGGTGTGGCACTTGGGAGTCAGGTACATGGTGTGGCACTTGGGAGTCAGGTACATGGTGTGGCACTTGGGAGTCAGGTACATGGTGTGGCACCTTGGAATCAGGTACATAGTGTGGCACCTGGGAATCAGGTACATAGTGTAGCACCTGGGAATCAGGTACATGGAGTGGCACCTGGGAATCAGGTACATGGTGTGGCACCTGGGAATCAGGTACACGGTGTGGCACCTGGGAGTCAGGTACACGGTGTAGCACCTGGGAATCAGGTTCATGGTGTGGCACCTGGGAATCAGGTACATGATGTGGCACCTGGGAATCAGGTTCAGGGGAAGTGATAGGTGAGTCCAGTTCCTTAGATGAAGAGCCCTGAGTACATGATGGCACTGTCAGTCATAATGGCCCCATTATGGCACTGTCAGAGTTATAATGGCACCATGATGGCACTGTCATTTATAATTTCATCATGATGGCACTCAGTTATGGCACGATGATGGCATTGTCAGTCATAATGGCACCATGATGGCACTCAGTTATAATGGCATTATGATGACACTGTCAGTTTTAATGGCATTATGATGACACTGTCAGTTTTAATGGCACCATGATGGCACTCAGTTATAGTGGCACCATGATGGCACTGTCAGTTATAGTGGCACCATGATGGCACTGTCACTTATAATGGCACCATGATGGCACTGTCACTTATAAAGGCACTAAATGGCACTGTGGCTGGCAAGGTATACAACAAGGGGTCAGTGACTGTATCAGAATGTAATGTTGAGCAGTGATTATATTCCTTATTAACCTCTCCTTCCTACCTCATTCCTTCTTTCATTATTACCTCTTCCTTCCTTCCCTCCTTCACAAGAAATAAGGTAGTTGTATGTGGTAGCACTAGTGTTGCACTAGTTGCAGTCTTGGCACTGTTTCCCTGCAACTATTTCCGGACTTGCAACAAGCGCCTTGCTCTGGCCTCGTCACATTTTCCCGGTGTTGTTCTTGTCATAAAAACCACCCTAACGTAACTACCCATGAGAGGAACGACATACGAGTATTGTGCTGTTATTGTCTTTGGTGATGGGTTTGTTGCATAAGAATTTGCGTTTGCAGATGTCAGCTCGAGGGAATGCAAAAAAAAGAGGAGAATTTGGCGAGGTCCGTGGCGGCGAGGGACTTGCCGCAGCGGCAGTGCCAGTCGGAGGTGGTGACGGCAGGTAGCCACCAGGAGGCTATCGCCACCAGCGATGCCACTATCGCCACCTTGAAGGACCCAGTTGATCATCAACAGGTTGCCAGCCAGGAGGACATCAATGCCTTCGAGCACATCGCATCACTGAACGAGGTCATTAACCCCAGTCAACAATCAGATCAGGTAAGACTACATTAATGTGCTTTTTGATTGTCTTGATACATATTGGCACTTCTCTGTGTGACACTGTTAATTGCTATATTATCCCAGATATGGAAGTATATGTGGCACTGTGCCAAAGCTGGTGCTGTGAAGGCTTGGTTGATGTTAATAATAGATGTCTGGGTGAGTGAGGCTGGTGTTGGGGCAGTGCCAGGCTCTAGGTGGCACTGCCCCAGGCATCTGAGTGCTACTAGTCAAGGGTAGGACTCTGTAGAGAGGGTGGTGGCACTCTGTGGTGCCATAGTGTAATAGGGGTGGCACTAGAGAGTGGAAATTACTGGTTGCTGTTGCCATCCTGCTGATCTGGCAGCTATGGCAGACCCCAAGCAGCAGATAGAGCAGGAGTGTCAGCAGGTACAGGAGCACCTGTTGAAGCTGACTGCTGACCGTAATGCCCTCCACCATGAATTTGAGCAGCTTACCCGCAGCAGTCAGCGCCTGCTTCAGCAGATACAGGAAGACAGCACCACTGCTGGAGAGAGGAAGTTCCACAACTATGAAGCGGAAAAGAGGCGGATCGAAGAGAAGCTGGAGGCTCTTGAGAATGACATCTTGGAGAAAAACAAGAAGATCCTCCTCTTAGATTCCAAAGCAGGCGATTACTTATTGCAAGTGAGCACTGCCAGCAACACGCTCTTTGATAATGAAGTTGCAAAATCTGGCATCAGTGGTGATGCAGTGGGTAGAGGGGAGGTTCTAGCATGTAGCCAGGACGGTAGTTCTACTAGTAACGAGGTGGTTCTTAGCAGTGTTGATAAGACGGAAGATAATAATGTTTTGTGTAGTAAAGGAGCAGCAGCTAATGTTATTGTTAGTAAGGTTTGTGAGCAGGAGAAAGTAGAGGAACCCAGTCAGCAGGTAGCAGAGCCTCCTGCTGGAGGGCTCCTCACCTCCTGCTCCAGTACTGAACAACCTGCAGTGGAACTACAAGTGGAAAAAGAAAGTTCAGTCAGTGAAGATGAAGTGAAAAAGGAAAAATTGAAAGAAATTGATGATAGTGCAAAAACAGTTGATGCGCAAGAAGGGGATAGTGGTGTTAAGAGTTCACTTGAGGGAAGTAGAGAGGTGGTAGAAATTGTGCTAGATGTACAAAGTGCCAGAGAAAAAAATGGAATAGCTGAAGATGGTGATAAAGGTAATATGGAGGCGGTGAATAAGAGCAGTGAAGAAGTTACCACTGAGGCGATGTGTAGCGGTGTGGGGCGTAGTGTGTTGCATGTTGCTGCTGTACCGTCAGGTCTGTCTGTAGCAGCAACCGTGCAGCAAGATGCTGCTGGTGCAACTGTGCCTGCTGCTACACCTGCACCATTGACTCCATCTGTTGCAAGTGCAGCTTCCCTGCAGCAAGCTGCTGCTGATGCAGCTGTCCCTACTGTTGCACCTGCACTGTCAAGTCTATCTGTTGCAAGTGCAGCTTCCCTGCAACAGGCTGCTGCCAGTGCAACTGCCCCTACTGCTGCACCTTCAGAAACATCTGCTAGAGGTACACCAGGGGCAGACAGTACAGGTAAGCAGACTAGTGGTAATGGGTCACCAGTGCGTGATCAAGTGGCCTCTCTGTCGGTGCTTGTGGCCGAGCTGCGTCGCGTCAAGGATGACATGGGCAAGTGCATGTCCATCAAGGAACAATCCTTCATTGAGCTGGAAGATCAGCTTCAGGCTGCCAACAGAGAACTTTCGGCTCTCAAGGTTTCAATGTTGGCCGTGTCGAAGGATCTGGAAGAAAAGGAGCAGTGTTACCAAGCCTTGGAAGAAGAGAACAAGAAGAAGAAGATGGATATCGAGTTTAAGATGAGCGAGATACAAGAAGTGACGACGAAGTGTACCATGTTGGCCGAGGAGAAGACGGATTTGTTGCGCAAGTTGGAGGTGCTGGAGATCATGATGACAGAGTATCGTACGGAGATCGAGATGCTCATCGCAGAGAAGACCAAGATGGAGGAACAGACCAAAGAGTTACTGGCCGCCAAGACCACGACATCGACGGCCGAGGCCGAGATAGACTCCAGGACCAGCGTGGAGGAAAAGGAGAAGGAGATTGAAGAGCTAGTGGAGAAGGTACAGAGTATGGAGAAGGCAATGAAAGAGTTGAACGATAAGTTGAAAGTCACCAACAGGCACTTGAAAGTGATGGCTCGTGAACGTGAACACAAGCAGAAGGAATGTGAGGTTCTTCGACGCAAGGTGGAAATGGTGGAGCTCAAGATGTGTGAGCTTCAAGGAACCTTTGACATGCTGGTGAAAGCTGTCATGGTCGAACGAGACAACGTTATTAAGGACATGGAAGACAAGACCGGCCAGATAGACGACCTCCAGCAGACTCTAGTTCGACTCAAGGACACTCACGAGCAGGAGCTGGAAAATGTTCTCTATGAAAAAAAGCTCCTTGATGACGAGCTCTCCAGGTATAGATCCGGGGAGCTGAGGTCGTCGGTGGTAGCTGTAGTGGAGCAGAGAGACTTTGATGTTGTCACACAAGAGAAACAGACATTGGAAATTCAAGTGAAACAGAAGACAGAGGAGACTAAGATCCTCCAGGATAAAGTAGAGAGCATCCAGCATGACATGACAGAATTTGTGGCGTCTCTCAAGGACGAGATGCAACGCCTCAAGGAAGACAGTGAGAAGGTGAAAGTAGAGAAGAATAACTTGACTGCAACATTTTCCACTCTGCACGCCGAACATTTAGACCTGACCAACAGACACCAGCAGTTGGAAACCTCGTTCCAGGAACTGGAAAAATCAAAACGGGAGAAGACTGACAATCTGGAGTCCCTACGACTCCAGTTGGAGGACCTCCAGCACCAACTGGAAGATGTCAACACCAAGAACATCAAAACAACGGCTGTGATGCGCACCAAAGAGGAGGAATTTCGTGAGGAGTTGGCAGCTCGCGAGGGAACCATCCAAGAACTAACCATCACTCTCACAAACAATCAAAAACAATCCATGGAAAACTACAATGCTCTTCTAGATGACAAGACTGCTCTGGAGATGAAATGTAAAAATGTCCTTAAAGAAAATGAAAAGCTGAAAAAAGACCTGGATGAAAAACTAACTTTATTACAGGAAGAAAAGAGTCAGGAAGTTAAAGAGCTACAGGAAAAAATAAAGTCATTGATGGAAGAATTAAATAAAGTTAAGAGTGAGCTCTCAGAGCCAGTAAGAGCCGGTGAGGAGCAAGATAAGATCGCCTCATCTCAGGTCAACACTGATGCACCTTCCCATCCTCCACTGACCGTTGGAGAATGTGGAGAAGTTGCAGATAGAGAGGAACTCATCAGAGTCCTCACTAAGAGAGGACAGGACCTTAAAGAGGCCCTCGAGAGCACTCACAATAAGTTGGACGCCAAAGAGGAAGAAATACGGACTCTTGTGGATGAAGATATTCCCAAGTTGCGCCAGACCATCAGAGAGCTCACAGCAGAACTTGAGGCTCTCAAACAGAAGTCTGCCATCGCTGGAACTTTTGAGAGTCACGAGCAGTTTGAGTCTGTCATAGCTGCCAAGGAAGAGAAGATCCAAGAGCTGGAGTCCAAGGTGGGTGAGCTGGACAAGTGCATGGCGTACATCACACAGCTTGAGGGACGCCTCCAGGAAACCTCAGCTGCTCCGAACACTTTAGAATCTCAGCTTGAACAGATAAATCAGCTTAGTGCAGACATTTCCAAGCTGAAGGAGGAATTACAGCAGAGCTGTAAAGAATGTGAATCTTTGAAGGTTACCGTCGCAGAACTGCAGAACGAAAACAAGAATTTACAGAATGAGAAGTCGAAGTTAGCGGAGGAATACGAGAAGAAGTTAGTAGAAGCGCGTAGCAGCCTAGAGGAAGCCAGCGGTCAACTGGAAGAAAAAAAAAACTCGGTTGAAAGATTAGAAAGAGAACTTAGCAGTAGTATTAGTAGTCACTTAGCTAAGGTTTCTCTAGTAGAGAGAAACCATATCAGTAGGGTAGCAGAGTTAGTTAAGCTTCATAGATATAAAGTAGAGGACCTTAGAGTAAGCAACGCAGCTCAGCTCGGCAAGCTGCACAAACACATCGAAGATTTGTACCAAGAGAAAGCAGCCCTCAACGACCAACTACAAACGATTAAATTTAGTGTGAGTTCGTCGCAACGAGAAATAACTTTAGAACAAGAGAGAGAGAGCCTTCAGTCCCAGGTTAAAACTCTTCAACGCAAAGTTGAATCATTGGAAAAAGAGAAATTGCAAATCGAAGAAGAGAAACGACTATTGAAAAATGGCTTTGAAGAGGAGCAAATAATGGCACTGGAGATGCAAACCCAAATGGTGAGTGACCTGGAACAATTAATACTGAACTTGGAGTCTGAGAAAGGCAGTCTGGAGAAAGAACTTGCTAACTTACGTTCCTCCTGCGATGCTCATTCTGCCAGTCTTTTAGAAAGTGAAAAGAAAGTTGCAGTATGTGAAGATCTGGTTGTCAACTTGGCCAAGGAGAAGGAAAGTCTCAAGGAGGAGATCAAAGGTCTTAAAGAAATCATCGGAGGGGAGACAGTGTCCCGGATCAGTGAGAATCATCACAAGACCAAGACCATTGAGGAACTGACAGCTAAGCTTGAGAAACTGGAAACTTTGCTTGAGAAAGCACAAATAGCTTTGGAAGAACAAGAAGATGTTTATGCTCTTAAGCTTAAAGAAGAAAAAGATGACCACTTGATGCAGCTCAAGGCTCTGCGTAAAGAGTTGAACGAAGAAGTTGGCGTGATCCAGGAACGGAAAGAGCAAGTGGCGCTAGAGTATGAAGACAAAATTAGTCTGATAATTGCAGAGTACCAGGAGCAACTCAGTAGCTTGGCCAGTAAGCACGAGGCCAGGTTGCTGGAAGAAAAGGCCGAATTTGGCCGAGTGTTGGTCTCCAAGATTGATGAGTATGAGGGCCGGTTAGCCGCCCGGGCTGCCGACATCAAGTCGTACGAGGCTCAGCTTGACGTTCTTCAAGGCGACATCGACGATAAGGCAAAGGTAATCGAGGAGCTGGAGTGCAGCCTCGATGAGATGACGCTAATGAGAGCTGCTCTGAGAGCTCAAGTTGACGACCTCAAGTTAAGCATCGCTAAAATAAATGAGGGTGCAGAAGGGTCTTATTTGGACGTCCTCCACGTCGACTATCAGTCTAGACTGACAGACATGCAGGAGCACTATGAGGCCCAGCTCTCATTCTTGCGCTCATTGCTCTCAGGAACAGAGAGTGAGGTACAGAGAGCAACATGCAGCTCACCTTCCCAGGACTCTGAGTACTCAATTGAGCTCTCGTGTCTCCGACCGTACTTGCAAGGACAGTCGTCCCCCATAGCTGACCTGGCATTAGAATTAAGGTCACATTCTGCCCAGGGATCACAGTCTGGCTTCCTCAGTGAGACTGATACCAGAGCATCGTGTCAGAGTTGTCATATCTTGGCACGGTCGTCGTCGAGCACCAAGTGCAAGGAAGAAATTCGTTCTTACTCATCGGCGGACGGCAAGATTGGCATCACTCTAACTTCCCTAACTGCACATTTAAGAACTAAATCTATATCTAAGGCTAAAAGCAAGTGCAAGTCCAATGGATCGATCCCACGCTTGCTGCTCAACTCTGCCTCCAGATCTGAGCTCAAGCAACTACAAGCAACCTTAGGCAACAAGAACAAGTCAAAAATGTTGGCGAACTTGCCTCAGGTATCACAGCAGACAAATGACTTGACCGCAGGCAACACCTGTCAAACTCACACATCTAATTCTGATTCTCATTCAGTAGACGACACACTGGACGGGTCCAGGCACGACTCCAACATTCCCAGTCCTCGCTTCGACTCAACTCTCTCCAGCATGGGGGCTAGACCACGCCCCCCTCGCAGATCTGCCGCAAAGTTTAAGTCCTTTCCACCATTGAAACAACCAATTTGCTTTGATGTGGAGCCCTGCCCAGCCACCGATGTCATATCCAGCACTGGTGAACCCTACCCAGCCACCGATGCCACTGTACCCAGCAGTGCCGAGCCCTACCCGGCCCTCGACGCCAGCACCACGCCGCTCGACAAGTACCGTATTAAACTAGAAATGTGCACTTGTTGCGTAGTACAATAACTGAGCTTCGGCAAGGGGTGACGACTTAAAGACTTCGGCCAAACCCTCTTCTACTTTTTTGATGACTTTAGGTGGCTGACGGCATTGATGCGCTGATGCTAGAGTGATGCACTGACGCTAGAGTGATGTGCTGATGCTAGAGTGATGTGCTGATGCTAGAGTGATGCTAGAGTGAGGTATCTAATACTTCTTGCCATTTTTTGTAGCAATGATTCCTTTAGTGTAAAAATTTAACCAGTCTTTGTTAAGTTAAAATATAATATTAACCTCATCTGCTAGTGCTTTAACTAATAGTTTCTTCAATATTAACTTGTTAGTATAGTTAGTGAAACATTGAGTGAAACATATATACAGTGCTAGTCACGGCATTATGCCGCCCCTCCCCCCACACATGTACCAAAACACAAACACATACCATGAAAGATTATAATATATTTATTTGCACACTTACTGAGGTTTTAATACTTGGTGCTGCATCCTTCACGCTTAATCACGTCCCTCAGCCATGTAGGAAGACACTCACACAAATTCTTGAGGGTTTGGGGAGGTATATTATTCCATGCCTCATGTAGAGCAGCCTCCAGCTGGGGGATGGAACTGATATCCTTGCCCAGTAAACTTCGTTTCACTATTGACTAGAGGTTTTCAATAGGGTTTAGGTCTGGGGAATTGCCTGGCCAATCATTAAAGAACCTCGCTTCACAGTCCTTAAGCCACTGAACTACAGATTTGGCGGTATGACACGGTGCACCATCCTGCATAAAAACCGTAGCCCCACACTTGTCAAACGCCTCAGGTAAATTGTCATACAATAACTCCAGGTAATTATACTGGTTCATATACTGGTTTTGGGGAAGCACAATGAGTTCACCAACACTCTGAGCACTGAAACCCCCTCTAAACCATGAGGGAGTCTGGGTGTTTGGTGGTCCCACAGGTGTAGCATGGGTCTAGTGGGTCACTACCTCTAGGTTGGTACACATGTCCCCTACAGTTACAGGTGACGTTGAAGGTTGCTTCATCACTCCAAAGTACTTCAGAGCACTGTTGAGGAGTCCATTGAAAATATTTCTTTGCATAATCCAGCCTACGTTTCTTCTGTGGCTTGGAGAGAATCGGTTTCTTAACCTGGCGGTGACTACTGTAGCCCAGTTCTGACACACGTCTGTTAACAGTTCTTACAGACACCTCTGAGAGAAGATGTGGGTTCTTTTCTTTCAATTCTCTATCAGTTATCTTAGGTGTACTCTCTAACTGCTTCTTTAATACAGTTAAGGTACGAACAGATGTCTTCTTCGAGGGGCCAGGCCGAGGTTAGGCAGACGGTAACTCGACACCTTCACCAGCCTTGAAATGCTGCACCCAGTTCCTCACTGAACGCTCACACACACCAACATTCGCCACTGTTTCTTACGTCTGGTGCCCAGCTTTGTGACGCCCTATGATTTGAGCTATAGTTTCAGGTGTTAAAGACTTCCTTTTACCCATAATCAAACATGTAGAGTCCCAAAACCAAAGGGAACACTGGACAAAAGATGGGACAGATGACAGACAAAAGTGCAACACTTACTCTCAACACGGCAGCCACGTGAGCACTGAGGAGTCACTGTGGAGTGTGGCGGCAGGATGTGACGTCATGCTAACGGCTGCTGCTCGTCATAATGCACTGACGAGAAAAGGCCCCCCTGTATAGTAGGCCTTTGATTTTCGCCACGGCATTATGCCGGGGCGTTCACCCGGCATAATGCCGTGACTAACACTGTAGAGTGTTTCACTTACACCACAGAGTGAAACATTGTTTTTATCTTCTAAAACTAGGTTAGAATTTAAAAAAAAAAAATAATCGAAAATATTAGAAAAGGTTGAGTCACAGCTCCTGGCCCACTGCAACTGAGTGCAGGTGAAAGGAACAGTGCAGAGCACAATACCAGCTTGTAGCACTGCTGCACTAGACATTAGTGTTGAAGGTCTGTAGGTAGTTCAGAAGGGGACATCAAAAAGTCATCACATGGAACTAATCTCTCAGATTTCTTCAGTGACAACATAAGAACTCTACTGAAGAGGTTTTCTGTGGTTATCTAAGTGAGAACAATATTGTATTGTACAAAAACACACGCTGAAGGATGAGTCAGGATATTACAGTCGTGGAGGTGGGAGGTACAGTGACTGTACTCTGAAGGATGAGTGAGAATGTTACAGTTCTGGAGGTGGGAAGTACAGTACCAGCACTCTGAAGGATGAGTGAGGATGTTACAGTCCTGGAGATGGGAAGTACAGTACCTGTACTCTGAAGAAGTACAGTCTATCATGCTTTATCTAAATTATAAACATTTACTGGAGTTAGTGGAGACAGTAACTTTTAGGGAGTTGAAGTGCTGTTGGAGTGTGAGCACCACATATATATATAGCAATTAAGGGAAGCTGGTTAGCTGGACTTGAGTCCCGGAAGTCCAACACTTATGTCTGTACTGATTATTAAGGTTAAATGAAAGGTTAATGGTTAGTACATGCCTAGTTGAGGTCCTCTTTAGTTTAAGTATTCTAGTTAATAATAATAATAATAGCAATAACAATAATAATACTAATCACCTGTCAAATGTTCTGGCCACATCTCTAAATTACTCTTTTTCTATTTTGAATTTGATTTTGAGAGCAAATGGGGTAACAATTTTTGTGGTTCCTTTAACCCAGAGTTTGTTATGTGCTACAGTGAACCTTCGATTTAACGTACTAGTGGGGGGAGAGGGGAAGGGGTCATTTAAGTGGAACGACAAAAAATTGTTCTCGAAGGCACTGGAATATTGAGAATTTGTTTTCTAAGGCAGCGGAACAATGAGTAATTGTTGTCCTTGAAGGTGTCAGTAGCAGACAGTTGGGTATTTACTGGACTTAATCTGCTAAATCTGGAAGTGGACGTATCCGATGGACTGCAGCAACAGTACCAGACGATTCCTCCAGTGGACAGATTGTGGATAATTCTGAGTGGCGGACACAGAATTGTCTGTGAGCGTAAGGAAACCTTCCACTTCAACTTTAGCTATGTGTTGATATTTCAACTGTCGAGGCATTGATTATCTCGCCGCCGCTGCATGTTATCCAAAACGGAAAATATTTTTCTACATCAAGGTGTTAATTTTGTAAGTATTTTAAGTTAGTTTAGGGTCAGTACGTACTTAGGACAATGCGAGGCGGCAAAGTTGGTGGTGGACATGTCACATGTCCACCTCTCTAGGTCACATACTGTTGTCTTTACACACACATATTTACACACAGGTGAATATGTCCACATGTCTAGATCACATACTGTTGTCTACAATTATATAAAAAATATTTGTAGGTTGCGGCATTGTTTTTAGAAGTGCTGGAGTTGTTGTGTGGGTCTTGAGAGAGATATATAGGAGGTCAAAGATACTCCTTGTTGGATGGTTACGGTATATTTACAGTAAGTGAAGGAGAGTCCAGCCACACCGTCTGTCTCGCTTGTAGGTCTAACGCTAGTGAGCGGGGTACGCCTATGTGAGCCTATGCACATGTGCAGAGCCTCTGACGTCAGCGGGTATCGTGACGTCACACGAAAAGGGACCAGCTGTATAAGTGGGATGAATGCTGGATGCTGGTACACTACACAAGTGTACATATGATACTGATACGACAGCTCGGCCATGTTATCGTATGACGTCTCGGCATACTATACGACTCTATAGGCTGAACAGACAGGTGGTACTGGGTGAATCTATACAATAGCAAACACATTATAACTTTGAACTGATCAAGATTAATCTTACTCTCGCACTTCTTAAGTTAATGGTACATAAGAGAAATTTAATGGATCTAGATATAACGGATTATATAAATTACAATTTGCAAATTTGATCGATCAATCGATGTGTATTCATGCACTCTTCAGCTTCTGAGGAAGAATAAATATTTACAGGGAAGAAGTTTTAACAGGAAAGATAAACTCGGCTAACAAGGGTTATACTGTTAAAACTCAGAACTCAGAGAGAACTTGAACACACAAACATCTTGCTAGATACTGGAAATCTAATAACAAAACACACAGTCAATAATTCGGTTCTAAACTGGATTTTCTAATTTTCTATCTTAGCTCACAACTTATGATCACTTTCCTACTGGAGGAATGAACAGACTCGGTGGAGTGGATGGATCTCTCCCCGGTTGAAATAGTTAGCTCAAAGACACAAAGTATGAGCAAAGGAGAACGGCTCTCACTATCTCTTACTGCAGGTAAGAATTACTCGACACACGACACTTTACTCTGCAAAGGCTTACTGTCAACTGGAAGGAACACTATCTGGAACACGAGGGACAACAACTGGCACTCTAGTGAATACACTAGCAACAGAAACGGCTTTCTGCAATTGCTTTTGCATCAGCGAGAGATGCTATAACTCATTCAAATAGTCTTTCTTCAACAAAGCGTCCCCTGGAGAGGAACTACTACTTGAACTAGCAACATTGCAAGGATAGACTCAGTACTCAAGGCGGTCCGGGATACCTCCGGCACCCTAGGGATCTGAACGCTATCTTGCATGCAAGATATTGTAGGGGCTGAATTCCAGACAGGAGTGACAGTAATACTAGTCCCTTGACCGCTCGGCAACGTTAACAAATAGAACACATACTTTCTACAAGAACTAATCTGAACTTCACATTCCGCATCACTCTGGCAAATCTCTGATACAAGCTGGAAGAACAAACACATTGCTCAAAAGCTACAGACTGTCTTTCAGTCATTAAGGGACTATGAGGGCTGTTTACTGACTCATTATCATTATGACGCTGAATGGCAATACACACAGTATTATCGCACATGGTTACTAGAACTTCAATGCCTCGACTGGCAGCAAACACATTACTACTTGACTTTACTTGAGACATGACTGAGCAATTAAACGAGAATTGAAATGAAAGCAAAATTTACACAAGTATATGGCACAATATAGCTTAACCCTTTACCGGGCACTCCCTGGAAAATGATAATTTCAAAATGTATTTCAAATGAGTGGATAGAGTAACTCAATGTAAGGATAATGAGCCCATATAATTGAAATTCTAAAAAACTTTTCACGCAATTGCCAATATTCAAGGACCGTCTACAGACGGTCCTGACCGTTAAGGTGTCAAATTCTGAATGTTGCAAATTTGCAATTGTTAATAAAACACCAAATAAGTATTTTTCTATTTTATTATACTAATAGACAATATCAAAAACACAAATGGAACTTGTTTCCAAACATTTTGTATGTATAAAAAATATGAAAGTGAACCAAAGAGCAACATGGACACATTGCAAAGGGATAAAACTTTCAAGTCCCATATTCCTGAATTTCCTGAGAAAAACAATCATTCTTGATCACTAATTGCTACAATGAAAGGCTATGAAGCAATTTCTTTCCTTCTTGATGCATAGATTTACCTTGCATACGGCACACAAAAATGAGGATGTGACATGATTTTTCGTTTTGCTGCAATAATTGCATGTAAATATTCTGCCTTGCACTGGCCAGTGACCTAGCATTTTATCAAACCTATCATTTTGGTCAAACCTCACACTGTCATCAGGCCTTTCTGCACGTTGGTACTGCACTGGAGATGGCAACAGGTCATCTGGTTCTGGATCTGAGTCACTTTCCACCAAAATGCAGAGATATTTGAACTTCTGTTGGAAGGGTTCACAATAGAACAATTTCTCATTGATCTGGAATGACAATAAGAATGTTCTGTACACACCCAGACCACTACAGAATTCATATATGCACTAGAAATTTTTATATAAATATTTATTTACTGAAATTTAAAATGTGGCCCTGACGGGCGGGACCGTCTGTACACGGTTCTCTTTTGTTGCACTTTTTCAATTGCATGGTACACTCATATTATGCATATCTAACTCTAATATATATCTCAAAATATGCCTAAACTATTCATTTACACACTGGACACAACAATTAGTACTTACCGACATTGTAGAAGTATAATCACAGTGTATATGAGTGGAACAAGAGCAAAAATTCGGCTCTGGGTGACGTAAAGCGAGAAGTGTTTACATTTTGGTCTCTCAACCAATGGGAAGCGAGCAGATGCCGGTCTCACTTAGCTGGAGCGACTCACAGAAGGCTTGTGATTGGTCAGATATAGAGAATGGGAACCTAGATGGGCTGGGGGAGTAGGATGACACGCGCAAAAACACGTGTTTAGGACCGTCTGTACACGGTCCTGCCCGGTAAAGGGTTAACTGATAGTAATTATTAACTATTCTGCATGAGTAACACGGATAATAGCACAATAACACTAAAGAAAAGATAACTCACTGGAAATTGACTTGGCAAGAAAATTCAACACACTAAGATAAAACAATCTAGCTTTAACTTGAACAGCAAAATGAGTTTTCTTTTCCTTAAATATCAACAAAATTGCAACACAATAAAAGAATTAAATGCACAATTAATTAAAAGAATTCAATAATGGTTATGGCACTAGCAACAATCTGATAAAACAATTCGATAGAATATTCACTGGCAAAAATTAAAGTAACTTTACTGCTTGAATCTCTAGACGTTCACTAGAATATTACTTATTACTCTTAGGAAATGACAAGTTACTAGAGCAATTAAACACAACAAAATTGATAAAACAAGGTGAATACTGGCGAATTTAATTTACACAAAATCAATTTCAGGAATGACTGATTGAAAAAAATTCACACTGGGGTAAATTATTTTCACACAACACAAAGATATTAGAAATAAAATAGTTTGAACACACTTACTCTTAGTTGCAAGCAAAGCAAGGTAACTCAATGCAACAGTTACTGAACAATTTACTAAAAACACTGACTTTAGACAAACTTAAGAGTGAATTTGTTCAACAACACATGAAAACAAATGAAAAATTAATGACAATAAAATGGTATTAACACTTACATCAGCTGGAAGATACTCATCAAAGGCACAGAACAGTTAACTTACTGCTTATACAAAGTCATGCTCTTGTTGACTATATATAATTATTGGAGCAAAATAATATCTTCAGTAAGTTATATCACTAGTCTGCAAAATGAAGGCACATTAGCACTATACAAAAAGAACAAGTACACAAAACAATATTGGGTGCAATGAGAATAAGTAACACTGACTGCAACACATAAGAATTAGCAGGGAATACTACTGGTAAAATGTTAAAAATTGCTTGGAGGAGAAAACAATATGTAGTTACTGGGGCAAGCAAAATTAATTAATTACACAATTAAAACATTAACAAACAAGGGTAAGATAATAAAAAAATAACTCTGGGATAGTACACTTGGTGGAACACAATAATTAACAAGACAGAAAATTCAACAACACATGGGCAATGCTGGGGAAAAATTTAAAATCTTTTAAAATTACTACTTGGTGGGATATTGGAACACAAGATAACTTTAACAAAACTGTACTTACTGCATATTTAGTAACACAACGAAATTCACAGAAATTATAACGCAATAATTAACAAGGGACAATACTAGTGAAATAAAAATTAATGCAAATAATTAATTTAACACAGAACACTTCCTAGGATAACTCAAAATTTATGTAACTCGCAGAAATTGTCTCAACACACGAAATTGTCTATAGATTATCTGAAAAATAAAACAACAACACAGTAAATATCTCTAGGGTGGAAATCGGTGACTGAACCGTGGTGGTGGAGGGTGGTGGTGGAGGTTGGTGGTCTGGTCCACTCGTTGATAACTTGAAGTAATGTGCATAAACCGGTGGACTACGAACCGAGGCTTTATACAGTTGGCACAACAGTTCAGAAGAAACACACTCAGGACGCTCGACCTGGTTCGTAGCCAATAACTGCTTGCAGGACCCAGTTAAGGGTGAAATAATCCACACTTAATGCTTTGTGTGGGTGGAGTGCACGTGGTCAAGGCGTCTGCCTTGGCGTGGGTGGTGGGGGGTGGTGGCGGGTGGTGTTGTAGCTAGGCTTACACCGCTTCCCGCGTGCGCCTGTGGCTTACGCCGTTTACATGAACTTAACCCAGGGTGGCTTGAATAACCCAGGATACCACGGGGGTGGTATTGTACTCAGAACAGCAATACACTGGAGTACAAAGGTGGTATAAATGCGTGACTCACGTGGCTTACTTCTCAGACAGCAGAGTGGCTTGCTGGCTTAGTAGAATATTTTCACACAGATTGACTGGCTTGGAATCTTGTGACAAATTAGCACAGCAAGGTAGAAGCTGGCTTAAGCCTAGGCTGACGTAACTGGTGGTGGCTTAATGGCTAGAATGGGACTCTCCCCTCACTGGCTTACTCGTACAGAATTTGCAAAACCCGGGTCAACCCCTCGTAGGTTTTAACAAATCAACAAATGAGGCACTTAACTGACCAGGAGATACTGTAGATATGTAGACTTCTTGGATGTAGTAGCTGGTAACGTGGTCGGTCTGGAGGCTGTTTGCTTGGTTGTCGTAGTCTATCTCTCTATAACATCGTAATCGATAAAAATTGCGGCACACCGCTGCTCACCACTTGTTGTGTGGGTCTTGAGAGAGATATATAGGAGGTCAAAGATACTCCTTGTTGGATGGTTACGGTATATTTACAGTAAGTGAAGGAGAGTCCAGCCACACCGTCTGTCTCGCTTGTAGGTCTAACGCTAGTGAGCGGGGTATGCCTATGTGAGCCTATGCACATGCGCAGAGCCTCTGACGTCAGCGGGTATCGTGACGTCACACGAAAAGGGACCAGCTGTATAAGTGGGATGAATGCTGGATGCTGGTACACTACACAAGTGTACATATGATACTGATACGACAGAGTGTGTATGATGGTCCTTGAAGCACAGTGTCAGACAGAGTGTCACTCTACACTGCTGACACAG